>PVKN010012960.1:0-20316 GCA_004027915.1 Capromys pilorides
TTCCAGCAGGATCCCCAGGCTGTACCTGCAGGGCCACCTCTGCAAAACTGGCCAACATCAGTGTTCCACAGGCACCATCTAAGCTGGGTTGTGACCCAAGGTGGCCTGGAAGGGCTACTGCCCCTTGAATACCTACTCTAGTCAGACGGGACAAGTAGGGACACAAATGTAACACCAGCAGCAGGAGCACAGTAGGGCTAGGTTGGAAAATCTGGGGCTTGCGGGAGAGGTTGGGGTTTGAAGGGTGCATAGGAGTTCACCAATAGGCAGCACAGCCAAAGCTGGTCATCTTCATCAGGCCTGAAGGCAGAGAGGAGAGCAGAGGAGACTCGGCTCCACAGCTGAGGATGCGGCAGGCACTTTGGAGCCCACAGCCTGCATGGCCACCCCTACTCAGGCAGCCTGAGGATTAAACTGACTTTGCTGGGATTACTGCTGCCAATCAAGTTCAAGTGCATTTTTAAGAGCTTAATTTGCGGCCCTAGGTTTCGAATAAAATCATCAAGTTCAGTCGATTAAACTCATTAAGGCGGGTGGACTGGCTGGCATTCGCATTGCCATCAGATTCAGAGAATTAATTAGGGACCTGTTATCCTTTGTTCAGATTAGCAGAGCCAGCCCAGAGGCCTGGAGTTTCTGTGAGAAGACAACCCCATAATCTCTTTAGTGGGATCTGAGAGGCAGAGATCAGGGCAGCTTCTGTGGCAGGGCCTTTGATTCTGCGGTATGCACATGCAGTCCTGGGCGGGTGCACCGGGCTCCAGGCCTTGATGGCACCACTATGTCCCTGCCCTCATCCGGGAATCTTGCAGCAATGGGGGAGGAGGAGACCTATGTGGAGGACATCAGTGGGCTCTCTTGTCTCTCAGAAATGTCCCAACCCCAACTGGTGGGATCCCAAGGCTCTGTCTCCCCATCAGCCAGGCCTGTGGGCAAGCTGGACCCCAGGGGCCTCCTGTCAGACCCAAGACTGTGATTGGTCTTGGGGTGGACATGTGGAAAAACCAAGTAAGAGTCCTGGACCCTATCTAGTGCAGCATGAAAATGTGAGCCTGACGCTGCCAGCCACAGGGACTCTGTCACCACCAAGCCAGGGGTTGCCTTAAGACATGGGTTGAGCTTCTAGATGCAGCCACCATGAAGCCCACCCTGACTCTTCAGTCACATGAGCCAGCCTATTTCTCCTCCCAGCATCCTGCCACTTATCACTAAGGGGTGGATCAACCCAGATCTCAGACCACCTGCTTTCCAGTACTGGGGAGGAGTGGAAGGGCCTTTTTTTCTTTTCCCTCTCATCTTAAATGTGGGGAGACTAGGGGCTGAGGAGATAGCTCCGGGGCACAAATGTCTGCCTGGCAAGTGCAAGGTCGTGAGTTTGAACCCTGGTCCCGCAAAAGAAAATGTGAAGAGACTGAATCCCAGAGAAGAGAAGGGATTTGCCTGGCTGGCATGGCTATTAATGGGGTTTTCTTGTCACCTGATATCTGTCTTCAGACATGAAGGGGGAATTGTGCCCACATTCCTGGATGAGTTTGCCAGGCCACAGTGGAGTGAGATTTATGGGCAATGGAAGGGCATAGTATGCTGCTGCTTGTCTTGGGGGAAGTATGTGAAGGCAGGATCCGTGCCCACCACCCCTGCCTGATGCGACCTGTGTGCTCTATCCCTCACTCCTTTCCCAGGGCTGGGCTGGGCTACAGGGAGTGGGTCTGGGCCTGGGCTTGGGCACTTGGGCCTGCCAGGGTCTGTTGTTTTCCATGGAACCTCAACCCTGACCCACAGGCTCTGCTCCAAGGTTCCACCCATCCCTCCCTCACCCACCCCAAGGTGGCAACATCCCCACTGGTCCTCTGGGCAAGTGGGTGATACTGATGTGGCTTCTGTCATGGCGGTCCCACAGGAGCCTGAGTCCTAAGGCTTGGGCTCAGACACGTTTGTAGGGTCACCAACCATAGCTGACCTTCATTTGGAGGCCATGACAGGGACATGGTCCTAAGGGGTGACCACCCATGTCACTGGGGCATGGGGTAGCCAAAACAGGAGCCAGTTCTCAGGAGGCATGGTTGGCAGTAACATCAAGGGGTGGAGGCTCTTGTGGCCATTGCAGAGAAGGAGCCAGTGGGGGATACATGACATAGGCAGGCAGGACTGGAAGAGAGCCTGGTTACATTTGAACATAAAGCCAGGGCCTCCTGGAGCATGGGACTAAAGTTGGTAGCTCAAGAGTTTCTGCAGAAGTGGGGATAGGGAAAAACTTGGGGTTCTGGGAGGTTGGTTGAAGGGGATACTGGCAGCCAGGGAGGGAGGCTAATGCTGCTCAGGGTGTGGGGTTCTGAAGAACACCTGGGAGCTGAGTGACCCTCCTATGTCTGAAGGGACCCCAGCACTCGGGGACAAGGGAAGACATGGATGTGTTCCAAACCCCATAACCAAAGGACGCGCTACCCAGCTGCCAACAACTAGTCCCAGGCCCAACCTTTCCAGGCCCACTTCCTGTGGCCCATGCAGGCCTGGCCACTTCCTCACTTGGTACAGCTCTGAAGCCACCCCTACCCAGCACTGAGGAGTTGCCTGGCTGTTCTGCTGACCACGGCAAAGCTCAAAGTCAAGGCCACCTGGTTCTGTTCCCTTCCTCCCTGCCACAGGCCCTGGGCTGGGTGTCCCTGGTGAGCCTTGCACCTTCTCTCCCTGGCTCTGTGGTGCCACACTTCTCTGCTCCTGGAATCCAGGAACTGAGTGTCTCTTCATGCTGTATCCTAGGCCCTCAGCCTACACACTCCCATTGCCAGGTCCAGGAGTGTGGCCAGGTGAGCTTGGCCAGCACAGAGCTCTAGGGTGGGTGCTACAGTGAGGGCCTCCTCTGCTCCTGAGCAGCCAGGCTCTTGGTGGTGAGTATGGGGACTGGCAGGTGGACTGTGCAACCTCAAGGAAGGCTGTGGGGCTTTGAGGAAGACAGAGCCCCCATGTAGCCCCTCTTCCTGCTAGAGTGGCCAGCAGGAGGAGAGGGTGTCCAGACAGACAGCTTGGCCATGCCTGAGGCAGGGCA
Organism: Capromys pilorides; assembly: GCA_004027915.1. Lineage (NCBI taxonomy): Eukaryota > Metazoa > Chordata > Mammalia > Rodentia > Capromyidae > Capromys > Capromys pilorides. The sequence goes on from PVKN010012960.1 coordinate 3,047, forward strand.
AATGGTTTGGCTTCTCTGGGAGTCATTCAGTCAGTGGCCAACACCTTCAAATGGTCACAGCTTTAGACCCAGAAATTCTTCATAGGAGGATCAGTAATAAAGCCATAGCTTTAATGCAAAACCCAAATAAAACCAAATAAGATGGTCAGTGCAACTCAGCAAGCTCATTCTTGCTAAATATTCTGGAACATTTGCCAATCACATGCTGGATTTCTGGTAGCATGGCCACAGCTGGGGGATTTACATCACTGAAATAAGCACTTGTCACAGCCCAGAGCAATAGCTGGCTGGGCAGCTCGCTGCTGGCTCACTGTCTGGAATACTCCAGATTTATCACATGTCTTAGTTACTTTCCTCTCTCCCAGCATACCCATCCTGTGGTCTTTGCCACTTTCTGCAGCAACTCTAAAGTGCTCTTTCCAGAGTGTCTTTACTTGTCAAAATTGCCTTGGTGCTTTCACGTGATTCAAAATGTTTCCCTTTCATGGTCACTGTGACTCTGGGGAAGAGCCAGGATCACACAGTGCCAGGCTTGGTGAATAAGGTGGACAAGGATGGGCTGTCATGTTTTTGCCAGCTTGTCTTTCTGTTTGATGGTGCCAAACAACAGCATTCACTGTACTAATGATCAGATCTAGTAAACCTCAAGAAAAAGGGCCTCCAAAGACTGGTGAGATAGCTCAGTGGACTAAGCACCTGCTTTGGCAAGCACAGGGACCAGGGTTCAATCCCTAGTCCCATATACTGCACCTGACCCACCTCTGGGGCATGCTGAGCTGGCTACCTAGTCCGGGTGTGGTGACACACACCTCTAATCTCAGCATGGGGGAGGCTGACAACAGGAGGATCACTACAAGTCTGAGCTATGTAGTGAGACTCTACTCAATACATAAAATGGAATAAAAATAAAATAGGGGCTGGCAAGATGGCTTAGCAGTCTAAAGCACTTGCTAAGGCAAGTATAGGCAACTGTAGGAACCATGGTTCGATCCCCAGGACCACATGCTATGCCAGCCCCACCCCCGTGGCAGGCTGAGCCGACAACAACAACAACAACAACAATAATAATAGAATAAAACAAAACAAAACAAAAGAAAGAAAACCTCCAGAACTGCTTCAGAAAGTGCAAGAATGATGAGATAAATATGTTTGAAGCTAGGGGAGGACTTTGAGGGAGATTTATGGCAAGGTGTCTTTTACTTATCCCTGGTTTTAAGCTTACTGTGTAGCCCAGCCTGGCCTCCAGCTTGCAGTGATCCTCCCGTTCAGCCTCCAGAGTGTTCAGATTAAGGTGTACACCACCACTTCTGGTTGGGAGCCAGGAGAGTTCCACACCATGAGGGTGGACACTCTTCCCTACTCTTAGAGGTGGCAGGGAAACTTTCAGGTACCTTTTCTCATATAGAAAAGGGGAGATATTAACTGTTGCATGAAGCGCACCCCCAAGCCAGGCTCACTTAACAACTGCATCGGATTCCCTATGTTTTCTGAAGCCAGGCTCTCATCGGGAGCAAGGACGGCAGTCTGCTCTAAATCTGCCCTTCGTGGGGTTCTTGAAGCTGGGGGAGGGGTAAGGGCTGGAAATCCCAGTGTAGGGCTTCTCTATGTGACCTGGACATCCTGTGATAGGGCAGCTGCAACCTAAGGGTGAGTGTTAAGAGCAGGGCAGGGGAGCCATGTCACCACTTAGGACCTGGCTCTGAAAGATACCAATGTCACTTGTGCCACATTTTGTCATTTGATGGCTCAAGGCTGACCCTGCTGCTCTCCTGGCTCCTCTAGGGAAGCACCTTCTGGTGCTGCTCCAGGACTCTCTGCACTTTACTGAGCCTGGCAGGTCACGAGGGCAGAAGTTTAATTGCAGCCTGGCTGGCGCCTGTGCCACCCTGATCTTTTTGCTATCCACCCCCGGCTGGGCCCTCTGTATTCACAGCTAGGTGTCCTGCCCACCCATCCTCCTGGGGCCTGCAGGACTTGTGCCTCTGCAGGAATTCCCCAGAGAGTGGGCACCACCTGGGATGGGTTGGTCTCTAATCCCATCACTGCAAAACCAGCAGGACAGAGCCAGGGAGTCATTTCTTTAAAAACCTATTTTGGATTGAACCCAGGGCCTTTGCACCAAGCTACATTTCCAGTTTTTAAAATTTCATTTTGAGATAGTGCCTTGCTAAGTTACCCAGGCTGGTCTTGAACTTGGGCTCCTCCTATCTTTGCCTCCTGAGTAGCTGGATGACAGACAAGTGCCATCATGCCTAGCTTACGTCCTCCTTCTTTAGAAACCCTCCTCTTTGTGAATGACCTACCTCCCTTCATGACTCCCATGCCTGTGAACAATGCCCATGGACTCCTTTGAAACTAGGCCAAGAATCTGGAGCTCAAATGGTGGCAGAGGCCATGTAGGGCATCTCCTGATCCTTTGCCCTAAAGCTGGAGTCTTCCTCTGTGGAGGTAGAGGGGCCAGACTTCAGTCCTCAAGCTCTCTGAGCATGAGTGGCAGGGAGATGCATAGGAGCCTCTTGAAAGGACTGAGGGGCATGTATGGGCCCTGTGGATGTCCCTGAATGCTGACTCTGGTGTGGCCTTAAGTCCCTGCATCTATCTGCCCTTCTTCTGGACCAGCCTCCAGCATGGCCCTGGAGTAGCAGGGGATATATGGCTAATAAATAGCTGATAAATACTCCTCATAGTAGTACATCTTTCTTTGAAAATTTGATTTGTTGATAGTATTTTTATTTTGTTCTAGACAGTACTCTTTTGCAGTTGTAGCTCATAAAGAATGGATGTTCCATCTGATTAGTACTTTATGCATTTCAGAGTTGTGACAAAATTAACACACTGTATCTCCTGAGTTGTTTTGAAGTGTGCAGTTCAGTAGCAATGAGCGCATCCACCCCAGGATGTTCTTTCTCCCGCCCTTTGAACAACTCTGCTCCTTCCTCTTGCACCTCTGATGACCGCCCTCCACTGCTGCCTCCTCGAATTCCACAGCTCTGGGCATCTCAGAGCAGTGCGGTGATGTGATGTGCATCTTTTGGTGGCTGGGCTATTCTTCTTAGCATGGTGTCCTCAAGGTTCACCTATGCCACAGCCTGTGTCAGAATTCCTTTCCTCTTTTAGACTGTTGTGGGCATGTTCAACTTTGGTTTATCTCTGAGGGTACCTGGCTGGACTGAGGCCATCTGTGAGGGCTGAAGCTGCTCCCTGCTGACTGTGGTAAAAGCACGACTATGAAACACCCCACTTTGAACTGAGTTCCTGCTTTCAGGATTCTTTTCATTATCTGCCAAGAATGGACCCTTCTGGATCCTACTGTAACTTTACTTTTCATGTTTTGTTCCACATGGTTTGTACCATTTTCTATTTCCAGCCACAATGCACAGGAGCTCTAATGTCTCTGCCTCTGTGGAGACCCTTGTTACCTGCGTTTTTCATTTCGTGGACACTGACCATCCTGCCAGGGAAGAGGCAACATCTCCCTGTGGGTTGCGTTCCCTTAGCCATTTGTGGCACTGAGTAACACTTCATGAGCTGCTGGCTACTTGTTCAGCTTCTCAGGAGAAGTGTCTATTCAAGCCTGGCCCATTTCAGAAGCAGCTCACTTGTTCTTTGGTTATTGTACAGAGTTCCTGATCAATTTTGCACTCTAATCTCTCCCCAGATGTATAATTTGTGAGCATTTTCCCCATCCCATGTCTTGCCTTCACACTCTGCTGTGGCCTTTGACCCACAGACATTCTTAATTTTAATGTCATCCAGTCACTCTAATCTTACTTTTGCAGTCTACACCTTTGGCATCAGACTCAAGAAATCATTGCCAATTCCTGCTCCTGTATTTTTCCCCATGTGAGACTTCCACTCACTATTTTCTTCTAAGAGTTTTAGAGTTTTAGCTCTTGACTTCTTTAATCTACTTGCCACTAGTTTTTGTATATACCATAAGGGAAGCACCAACTTCATTATTTTCCATGTGGGTATTCAGTTCTTGCACAATTTATTTTAAAAACTGTCATTTTTCTATTGAGTGGTCTTGACACCCTTGTTGAAAGGCACTTGGCCGCATGTGTGAGGGTTTGTTCCTAGAGTGGGTGATTCTGAGTTCTGCACTCCACAGCACTTGGAGGGGCCCAGCAGGATGGAGTGCCAGCTGCCCACACGACAACCTGCTCGTCAAGGCTCCCTGGATTGTCTCTCCTTCCTGGTCTCGCTTCCTCCTCCTCTACTTATGTTTCCTGGATCATTTCCCAAAAAACAACCCTGCTCATAAGCTCTTGTCTTAGGGTCTGCTGTGAGGGGAAACTGGTGCAGAGTGAGTGTTAAGAGATTTTTAAATTCTTCTGCCTAGAGCAGGTATTCCTGCTATTTTTAAAGAATCTGATATTTGTAAGGCCTCTGGTATTTGTAAGTAGCTGCTTATATCCTTTAATCCTCACATCTTCCCTGAAAGATATCTAAGCATCCATGTCTGATGACAGAGAAGAGAGAAACTCCAGAGGTCAAATCCCTTGCTCAAGGTCACTGGTGTAGGTAGCCAAACCAGGGCTGACTCAGGACGTGTGGCACCAGTCTGAGTCTCCTCCCTGCCTTGTACCAGCATCACAAAGCTCAGTGCCCCACTGTCCTGGTCTCTAGACCCACAGGAACTGGACAGAGTGCTTGGGGCACCCACTCATTCCAGGGAAGACTGCAGGACACAGATGGGCTCTCTGCAGGGGAGCAGGGTGTGGAGAAGGCTCAAGACAAGGGACACATACATTTTACTGTGACCACCTGCAGCAGGAATTGTTACCCATTCAAGTGCATGTCACTCTTGCCTTCTCTGTCTCTCACTGTCCTGCCTTCCAGGGTCCAAGACTAGCCTGGGACTCGGGGTTTTCCCAAGCGGCATGGTGTGCGGATGCAGTCCCTGCCTGGTGTGTGTGGTCCTTCCCTGCTAGCTGGACTCGCTGATGGTGGTTCTGTCCTTTTTTCATAGTTGACAACCCAGGTGGATTTGGTTTGTATTTGCATGCATGGGTTGGTGTGATGAATCACAAATGAGGAGTGCAGATGGGGAATCCCTGGCCAGTGGGTGGCTGTAAGAGGGCTCCTAGGGTAGCCAAACATTGGCTTGTCCTGCCAATACCAACAGAATAGCAGGGATCAGGCCAGGAAGAACTGGAAGGAACATTCAGATCGAATGTCTCTGCGACAAGGTCTCTGTGAGGCCACACTTTGGGGTGGTGTCTCATTTACTCTTCTCTTGTTTCTAGGACAAAGTATATAACACCCAAAATGAAGGAAGGAAAGGTTTATTTAGCTCACAGTCTCCGGAAGTTTCAGTCCATACTCAGTTGGCTCCAAAGCAGAGTGGCGCATGGCAGAGAACAACCTTTCATGGCAGCAGCAAAGAGCAGACAGCAAAGCGAGTGGTGACAACAGCAAAAAACAACAAATCTGTCTCCCTTAAATTGCATTCAGGCTATCTGCCTCAGGCAGGATTATCACACGCATAATCCCAGCGAGCGCTCACGCTCATAATCCCAAAAGCACTCACATCCATAATCCAAGCAGCACTCACACCCATAATCCCAGGGCTGATCATGAATTAATCACAAAGTCTGGAAGTCCACTCTATGACTGCATGAGGGGGCATCTAGACATGAACCATAACAGATGGGCCAAGTGTGAGGCAGCCATGAGCCTGTAAACTCTGTGGCAGCCGTGAGGAGGGCTTGGCCACTTCTAGATGTCCTGTTTCCAGCTCAACATGGGAGACAGAGTCCCCACACTATGAGTTGTGATCACTATATACAGGGAATATTCAAATTAAAAAATTATTACAGTAAAAGATACTGCCATGAATCCCGTTCAAAAGACTCTCCTTGGTGGGAATACACTGTTCCCATTGTCCTCGTCACTTTCTGAGGCACTTCTAGAGTCCTCCTTTGTGCTTGTCTTTACAAACTATGATCATAAATATGGTGAATGCTGCTATTAGAGACCTTTCTACTGTGTGGCACTATTATCTCATCTGCTTTATTCACTGAGTCTGGCACTGTGCAGCTCCTAGCTCTTCCCCCAAAACAAAATGACCACAAAAGGGAGACATCTTAAATTAATTCAGGACATTGAGGCAGCCAGAACAGTGCAACTGAAGATACCTGGGAAAAGAAGGCTTCCAGAGTTGCAGCAGAAGCTGACAAGAGTGATAGGATAAGGGTGTTGTCCCAAGAAATATGTAGAGGGGGATTAATGGCAACATGTGTTTTGTTTTAATAATTTAAAAAAACTTCTACATTCACCACAGCCAAGCCACTCTCTTGTCTGCTGCTATACTGAAAGAGGGGCTCAGTCCAGACTTGGAATCAGGAAGAAAAAGAGGAGGAGAAAAAGGAGCAGAAACAGGAGGGGGAGGAGGAAGGGAAGGAGGAGTAGGAGGAGAAGTGGTCTTAAGACTCTGTAAGCCTCCTCACAAGGCCACCTGTTTTTCCAGGGCCCCAGGGAACTGGGGAACATTCTAGATCTAAACTCTCACACAACCCAGGAAAATGGAGCCCTCAGCAAGCAGTCCAGCACCTGATCCAGGAGAGGATGCAGCAGGACCCTTGCACTGCACCCCACTGTGACTGGGCACTCCCTGCTGGCGCCCTGGACACCTAAGTCTGTGCCTGGCTCCTATGGAGTTCCTGAGTCCAGGTGGTCAAATAATGCCTCCGCTCCCTTTGTTCTCTGTCAACTTCAGTCTCCAGAGGACTTTTGCTATGTGGTAGCCAAGGAGCTTATTAGTGATTACAGGTGATTGCCTTCTTTTAAGTCCCTTGTCCTCTATGTATTTGTAGAAATCCCAAGGAGGGTTGGTGGGGCCTAAATCCTGAACCTGTCACTGGCCCCAGGAAGTGGGCCTGGCCTAGATCTGGGGCTAGTGCAGTTCATTTGGTTACAGCATCCACAGTAGCATTGAGTGGGTTCCCAAAAGGAAGCCATTTTGTTGGTAGAAGAATAGATCCTGGCTGGCACAGACCCTGGCTACCCTCATGCCCCATGGGGCCTGGTCTTCCTTTTGGGTCACCATTCCTGGGCTACCTGAGAGTCATGGTCACTTGGCCTGCTGTCTAGTTCTGGGCACTGCATTGGCTGAGGGCAGTGGCAGGTGAATGTTGGCATGGCTGAGCGTGCAGGGAGGTCCTGAGCAGGTGTAGGCAAGGGTCACTTGGCAGGTGGCTGAGTATGTCCATACCAGGTGGCAGATGGTTGATTGACCAAGATCTCAGCTGGCCAATAGGGATAGAGGGAGGTCACTGAGTCTGCCAAGAAGACTTGCAGCCCTGTTCTTAAAGGCTCCATATTATACCTGGAATCTTAGGGATGCTCAGAGCTGCCTGGAACCCCATAGGAACCCTAAGCCAGGTAACTGGGCCAGATTCTTGGAGGAAAGTCTCTCCAAGAAGTTATTGAGAGGTACTTGGGATGGAAAGAGCAGGGTTGATGACCCTGTAGCTCCAATTATTAGAGAACTTCTGGGGTCCCTAGGAGGAAGTACAGTGCCTATGGTCAGGTTTAGGATGGAAGGCAGGGCTGGCTGTATGACTCCCTCCTGCCCAGGCCCAGGGTGTCTGGCTGTGATGATGAGAGGTGTTGCCCAAGCCCAAGCCAAGTTCTCCCCTCTGTCCTGTTTTCTACCCCATTGTGCCCTCTCTGTAAAATCAGAATAAATCAGTAATATATTATACTTTTGCAAACTGTCTGGAGCTCATCAGAGCTCCCTGGTGTGTGTGATCCTGGCCAGAAATCTGGGTCTGGGTGGGCTCTCTAGCCCCGTGCAGTTTTGGCTGTCTTCCACAAGGCAGATTCTAAAATGCCTATTAAGTCAGATCCCCCCAGAGCTGTGGAGGATTCCAGGGATATTCCAGAGATGGGTGGCTCACCTTTGGAGAAGCAAGGTGCTGCTGTGCTTTTGTATGTAGGGAAACTGAGGCCAGAGGGGAAGAAGCTTGCTCAGAGCCTGGAGCTTGGAAGGCAGGATCGTAAGGGTAGCCTTCTGGGAGCTGATCTTAGGGGCCATTATTACACAAGAGGCAAGAGAATAAGGGTCCTGACCGGGTGCTAGGCAATGGGAGGCCACGTTAGTGAGTTCTGTATCCTCTCTCAAGGTGACCTTCATGAAATATCACCATGCAGAAAAAAGTCCCTGGCTCATGCCAGCTACTGCTGCCTCTGGACTTGTGCCCTCCTTTACCACCATGGCCAAGCCCTCAGAGTTTGGCTGTCTGGGCAGTGCCATGTCAAGGTGCAAAATGGAACTGTAAATCGTATTACACTGGGATACTATGGAGGTCACATCTTGATGAATGATTTCTACACACATGCACATGAATTCCTAGCATGACAGGTGCTGTCTGTAACCCACACCCTTAACCATGGGTTGTAGGTTGAAGAACAGCTCAGCCTACCACTCACCAGTGCCCAGAAGAGGTCGTATCTTTGCATGCACTGCAGGCCCTGCCCTGGCTCCCTCACCCTGTCCTCTCAGGCCTCCCCAAAACCATGTCCACCTGGGTCCCTCCTGGGGATCTTTGTCTGGGAAACCTGGGTAGGCCTGGGTAAAGAAGGGAAGCAGAGTTCAATGGCCAGGATCCAAATTGCCCCAACACAAGGGCGTGACTTTGGGACTGTATCTATTCCTGGCCCCTACCCTGGGGACTCTGTTCTTGCCTCTGCTTCCCAGCTGCCATGGGGTGATAGCTCTCCTCTAGCATGCCGTCTGCCATGGTGGTTCTGCCTTATAGCCACAATGGACTGAAGCCCTGAGATCAGGAACCCAAAGAAATCTCACCTCCTCTAAGTTGTCTTTCTCAGATATTTGCTTAAGAAATGAAAAGCTGGAGACTGAGGAGATAGCTCAGTAGAAGAAGCGCTTGCCTGGCAAATGCAAGATCCTGAGTTCAATCCCTGGTACAGAAACAAACAAAAAAAATCTGACTAGCACAGGCAATGAACAAGAGGCAAAATTAAGAGGTTTAAATTTGACAGAGCTAGGTCTAGAAAGCATTGGGGCTGGTGGGTGAGCTGAAGCAGGCAGCCTGAGGTTGGGGACAACAGTGTCTGGAAGCTCCTGAGACCACTCCCCCTTCCCCTATTCTCTGGCTCCTATGAGCTGCCTTAGCAGTATACAGCACCACTGTCCTGTGGGAATCTCAGGGACGGGATGGTTTTAGGTGAACATCATACCACATGCCCCATTTGAGGAGGATGCACTGAAGTTCTAAGATTATAACAAACAACAATCAACAAACTGAAGTTGAGGTTTCTAGGCCATTATTTCCCAGAAGTATTTCATCAACAAAGAAAAAGAAGGAACCATTACTGATTGGTACCTGGCTTTGCTTCAGTGATAGTGGAAATTACAACTGAGATATTGGGCATGAATGTACAGGAAAAGGCTTTCAATGAAAAGTAAGAGAAAATTGGGGTGAGCACAGTTCTGATAAAGATTGAGTTGTCCCCTACCAGGAAGCACGAGAATGTGGGAAAATGGCTTCCATCGCAGAAATGGAAGGGGCCACAGCTCGGAAGAGGGAAACCAGACTGGGCTTTTCATGAAAGAATGAGCCTGATTTTGCGGGGTGCTGGTATGGACTGGGGTGCAGTCAATGGTTTTCTCAGTCCTGGTTTTGTAGCTCAGGACCCCTGGAACTATTTGCTTCTGTGATATGATCATTCTCATGACCTGAAGGAGGGGTGGACCATGAAGCTCTCATTTCCTGGAACCTAGGTGATTGTAGGTTTGGAACAGTGGCTGGAGACTTGTAGATGTCACTGGAGTGGGGGGACCTAGACCTGGACATTGTAAAAGCTGGTGATCAGATGTCCTTGAAAATCCTGAGAATGGCTTCTTGCCTTGGCAACCCTCAGTCTTAGGGAGATGAGATAAGCGAGGCAAATTTAGGGCTCGTGAACTGTGAAAAGCTAACTTACCCTGAACAACAGATACACTTATATCCAAAGTTTTAAGGTAATAAAGGATAGACATTGAAGCTCAAGTTTTGTCTGATTTTTATTTAGTTACTGACTGGGCATCCAGAGGCCCAAGAGAAGATTAAAAGGTTTTAGACAGATCCATTTTTAATCCTTGACTGCCTCTGAAGGAAATCATGTATGCAGTAGCAGGGAGTTTCTTTGTCCCCTGTTCCCATGCTGATACCTAACTGTGTCAGAACATCTGACAGTGGTCTGTGGAGGTGACACACATCTGAAAGACACAAGTGTGAGAAACCTGTGGTAAGAGCATTCTGAGATGATCTAAGCTTAGTCAGAAGGGTGAAGGCAGAGGGAAGTAGGCAGGGCCAGGGAATCAGTTAGCAACTTCGCCCGAGCCATAGACCAGCAGTCCACTCTCCTGAAAGCACACTGTAACCCTCACTCAAATCCCACCCTGACCTCCTGGATAACACCAGGTCCTGCTCACTCTCTAGACAGGCAGAAGCAGCTAGGCCTTCTCCTGCCTGTCCCCTGTCATCTACAGCAGATCCGCACTACAAGGTCCCCGCTATAGGTCTCCTGTCATCTACAGCAGATGCAACATTGATATGAATACCTTGTACCTTCCCTGCTTAGATTTTCCTTGTAAAAATGCTCTTAGATCTGTCTGCCCAACCTCACTGATGGAGGTGGTGGCAACTATTTCAGACTGGCATCTGGAATGGCTCCAGAAGCCTCTTAACCTCCCAGACCGTTTTGGTTTAACAGTGGGCTTAGGGGCCAGCAAGATGGCTTAGAGGTCTAAAGTGCCTGCTTAGGCAAGCTTAGGCAACTGCAGGGACCGTGGTTCGATCCCCAGTACCACATGCTGCGCCATTCCCACCTGTAGGGCAGGCTGAGTCGGCCATAAAAAAAAAAAAAATGGGTTTAGGGTCTGACTGTGGGGTTAGGCTGAGAAGTCTGCAATCAGGGCCTCTGTCGTCGGCACCACCCCTGCCACATGTGGAGGCCTAGCTGTCTCTTCTTTCTTCCTGGCTGTAGTCCTTTGAGGTCTGACTGCTTCCTTGGCTTTAATTTCCAGGACCGACTTCCGGGCAGCATTCTGGGGCATATACGCATGGTGGTTTCCCATGGACCTAGTGGGACCTCCCCACTGGAGGCACAACCAGGTACCTCACTGTGTCCACTGTGGAGTTCAAGAGCAAAAGACCAGGACTATCCCAGATCCAACTTAGAACCACGCCATGCTCCTAAGGAAATGCGACTTCATCCTTTTGCCAAAAAGCAGCTTCTCCATAGTTTCAAGTGCTCAGAAGGAAGAAATTTGCATTGCTCTTTTAAGAAAAGGGAACTGCTCCCATCAGCAGAAAGCAAACAGGGAGCGCTGAAAACCAGGTAAGTAAGCAGCTCCATTGTATGCAAATTTTGTACCTGCCAGGAGGGGGATGGGCACTGCCTGAGGAAACAGGAAATGCAGCCCGTGCAGCCCTAGAAATATGGGGGATGGGACACGTAGGAGCACCAGAAAGGGAATGGAGGTGGGAGCAGCAGTTCAGTTGATAGAACCGCCCTTGCCTGGCATGCTTGAGATCCTAGATCTGACCCCTGACCCCTGTGCCAGTTTTTTAAAAGTAAAGAAAGGGCACCAGTGAGAAACCATGCTTGTGGAGGGCCACTGTGTCCCCAGTGGATGGGGCTTACGAATTGATTGACAGCTTACAACGTCCTTTATGAACAGTTTTCCCCAAGGCCTGCTGAGTACAAGGTGGGCTCTGGCTGTGTCCCTTGTTACATGCATGGCCATAGAGTCCCAGAAATTCAATGAGTCAGAGATGCAACATGCTCACTGTGAGCCAATCTCTAAGACACCATGCCATGAAAAATACCTTCTACTCTTCCTTTTGATTACATATCAAAGAAACAATATTTTAGATCTATTTATTAAACTGCATAATGAAAATTAATTCCTCCTGTGCCTTTCTCACTTTTCAAAAGTGTGGCTACCAGAAAATTGAGTCAAGCCAGCAGCTCTCATGATGTTCTCTTAAGCTGAGGTAGGTGAATAAACGATTGCACTTTTACCACAGGTTGGGTTGCTTATTGGAAAAGAGGCTTATTTCTCACTGTTCTGGAAGTTGAGCCATGCAGAATGGGCCTTCTTTCTACATTGGTGGTCAAAGTGTGCATGAGTCAGAGAGCAGAAGAGAGTGCAGGGGGCTCAGAGAAGAAAGGTGGGACCACACTCTCCTCTTTTATAACTAACTTACTTCATCTAGTGAGGGCCTGAATCCATTCTTGAGCTTGGAGCCACAAGACCTAAACACCTCCCATTAGGCCCCGCCTCTTAATATTGTTACAACGGCAACCTGGGTATAATGGAAACCCAACAGTCTAGCATGGACTGCATGGCAAAATAGAGCTTGGAAAGTCAGTCATTTTCTTCTTTGGAGACAAGGAACTTTTTCTAGGTGTGCTCAGGGGTAGGGCATACATGCTTTACATCTCCTCAGTCTGGGAGAAGTGACAGATGATACAGAGCTGGTCCAGGATGTCCGGCCAGTGTCCCTTCCAAGGGAGCAATAAGATGAAGCAAGCCTGAAGGTGTATCTTCTCTCATTGAAACCCCTCTATCCACCGCTGTGAAAGACCCCCATATACCTGCACATGGGAGGATGGTGATTTGAAGTGAATAAGGCCCCTCCATTTCCTCACAGCCAGCTTTGAATAAATCCTTTTTCCTGTTCACCAAAATAAATGTTCTCTTTGACTCAGAGGCAAGCAAATGAACCTGAGCATTTGAGATTAAGTGGCTCAGAGCAAAGCCACAGAATGTAGAAAACAGAACGCAAGAATCTTCCTGAGCTGAATAAAGCTGTGGCCTTTGGCCATGTGGGTGTGGCATCCCTGGTGTCCACTGCCTCCTAGGTAGAGGCTGCTGACTCAGTAATGGTAGCACTTGGCCCCTGCAGCTTCTGTGAGGTTCAGTGAGGTCCTGATCATTGCCAAAGCTGAGGAGTAATGAGATTCACGTCAGGCCTCTGGTGCTGAGGATGAAGGTGGATGGGTGCAAAGTAGAACCAGACAGGCATCAATGGCACATGTAATCCTGGTGCTGACAACCACCACCATCAAGGACAGGTCCCACATCTCCACCAGCCTGGGTCCTCGAGCCAGCAAGCCAGCTATGGGGGGAAGTGGGGCTGGCTGCATAGGAGGACAGGCACAGAGCTTTGGTGAAATGACAGCTAGGTGGCCCAGGTAGCTTTGAGAAGTGACCTGGCTGGTGGAGGCCCCATTTCCTCTGAAGCACTTGAGCCTCCATTTCTGCTCTGGGGGAGGCAAAGAAACAGTGGCCTTACATAGTGAAAGGATAAGATGAGGGGACCCTCCCCTCCTGCAGTGGATGACCTGGCCCATAGTGGTCCCAAGAGAGAGGGCCCAGTAGGGGGCAATGGGATTAGGCCTGGGCCACACTGGTTCCTGAGTCTTTTCTTGGTGTCCTTGACCCTGGGTTCTAAACTCATGCTCCCTCCTATGATTTTAGCTTGAGTCTCGTTATGCTCCTCCTGGACCCGCATGTACTTTGTGTTGGGAAAGGGGACATCTTCCAGCAGGAGGTGAAATGACAATGAGGTAAAAGCAGTCACTGGGTCCCCACTCATCTTTTGATGTCAGCAGGAGACACTGTCCCACATGCCTGCAGGGGCTGGGAGGTTCCACTGAAGTCACCGATTCCCAGGCAGCAGGGGCAGCAGGGCTGGGCTGAAGTGGGGAGTGGGCACAACCATGTGACCCATGGTTGCCCATCCTGGGGAAATGAGCGCTGTGATCATCCAGGCCTGCTGAGGTTTTGAGAAGAAAGACATCCATATGGGGTAAACCTCTAATTTCCAAATATTAGCAATAGTTGAATAATAATGATGATGGTGACAGCAAGATTATGTAACATTTGTGGGTTGTATCAATTATGATCTTGCTCTATGGGTTCTGCTCTACTGAATATGTTTTTCCCCCCATGTACAGAAGATTGAACTCAGCCTTCACCCTGAAGTGTACCGCCAGGCCATTTTTAGTTTTTATTTTGAGACAGGGTCTCACTAAGTCACTAAGTTGTCCAGGTTGGGTTTAAAATTGTGACCATCCTGCCTCAATTCCTCAGAGTCAATACATTGTTTATAGGATACTACCTGGCCCCAGAGCCCCTGCACCTCACAACAGGCTCTCAGCTGGGTGGAAGAGGCTTTAGTTTGGTCTAGTTTGCTTGGTCTGATCTGTTCTGGGATAGTCTTGTTGGTGTTTCCTGGTCTGGTCTGGTATAATCTGGTATGATGTGATTTGACTAAGCTGGGTCTTAGCTAGTCTACTGTGGTCTAGTCTGATCTGATCTGGTGTGTATCTGACCTGCTTTGAGTGAGTGTGGTCTTATCTGATTTGGTCTGTTCTATTCTAGTATGAGTCTCGTCCATCCTGGACTGGTGAGTTCTTGTCTGGTCAGGGATGATCTAATCTAGTCTGGATTGGTCTCACCTACTCATTATTCACCAAGTACTTCCTCTGAGAGGACCTGGGCTGGGCAAAGGATCTCACAGAAGATCAGCAATTCTATGCATGAAACAAGCTTCCTATGGGCTCCACTGCTCTACTGAATACTTTTTATGGGCACTGGGGAAGGGAAGAAATTATGATCAATAAAATATTATATAATGAATCATCATAGAGGAATGATAACACACTGGATTATGCTCTCTTGCTATTTCCTGTCTAGGATGACGTGACCTGTTTTCTTGGTCATGGCACCTGTAGCAAGAATCACCAGCTCTCAGTCCTGTTCTTGTGGTATGATGGGGGATGTCTTCATTCTCTCTTGGACAATCAGAATGTTATCCTCCTACTGATTTCATGGTGGTAGGTTCAGGGATGGTCAGATGACTTGAGCTAGGCTGGTGGGAAGAAATTCTAGAACATTTGTTGATAATATTAGAGAGAAAGGTCTTCACTGATAAGAGTGTAAGGCTCAGGAAAGCCATGTCTGCCACCATAGTAGAGAACTTGCCCAAGAACACAGCCCATTCAGAAAAGGCTGGTACTGCTCCTTATGATGTTCAAACACTTGGATTAGGTCATGTCTAAACCTTTGCATTTCTTAGGCCAATATATTTCCTGCTCCGCCTAAGCCAGTTTGAACAGAGATTTGATTATTTATATCCTAAATAATCTTGTCCAAAACCAGCACCATAGAGGTTAAGTTGGGAGTGGGCTCCTCAAATGTGAGGACTGGAAAAACCTCCTAGAAAAGGCAGAGTTGGGGCAGGAAGATGGGCAAAATTTCATAGTCAGCAGAAGAAAGGATAGCTTCCAAGTGGGTGAGGTGTATTGCCCAAGCCCAGGCTTAGCTGGGATCAATTTCCAGGGTTCTTTTGGGGTCTGCATGGGAGAACTATGATAAATGAAATTAGACACAGAACATGGACTTGCATTCCATGCTAAGAGTCAGCATATGGTAGATGAGCGTTATGGTTTATGGCTAGTTGTCCCCCCAAAGCCTCATGCAATCATGGGGCAGGGACTTCTAGAGTTTGAGACTTGACTCATGATCCAGTGGGATTATGTGTTTTAGTACTGATGGGACTATGGATCTGAGTCCTTCTGGGATTATGGGTGTGGCCTAAGGGGGATAGGCTGATGCAGAGAGCCTGAATGTAATATAAAGAGGGACAGAGAGACAGACTCATGCTGGTGCTCTCTGCTCCCCTGGTTGTTCTGTTGCCATTGTCACTATTATGCTGCCATGAATTGCTGCTCTCTTCTATATGCCTCTCTGCCTTGCAGCCAGTCGAGTATGGACTGAAACCTCCAGTAACTTTGAGCTAAATAAACCTTTCCTTCCTTCATCTTGGGTGTCGGGTATTTGTCTCTCATTGTCCCAACAATGAGAGAAGAGTAACTAAGACAGTGAGGCAAGTGGCCCTTTGGAAGGGTGGCTAGCGTTGCATCAGTCTGTGAAATGCAATGTCATGCCAAGAAGGAGTGTGGAAAGGGAATGTGAGTGATTATGGTGTACTAGTGGGTGCTAGGTTACTGTTGACATTCGTGGGTCCAGGGACCAGGGATATAGCTCAGCGGCACAAGTACCTGCCTTGAAAGTACAAGGTCCTGAGTTCAATTCCCAGTACCAACCAACCAAACACAAACAAAGAAAAGGATATTGCTTGGGCCATGGCTCTTGGAACAGAAGCACGGAGATCTAGGAGAAAAGCAAGAGGGTGAATTGAATGGGTCTGCCATGTTGGACTGGAATGCAGCTAACTCCCAATCCATCCAGGGATGGCATGGGTGCAGAGCAAGATGAGCAGGGAATTCTGTTTCCCCATTTTCTAGTTCTTCTATATCAATCAGTGCTCACTAGCGAAACATTTAGTACAAGATATACAAATACAGAAGAATTTACAAGATTGGCTTACAATGGCTGCCCACAGAGACAGATGTAGAAGAAGGCCAAAGATCTGTGGTCTGGAGAGCTGAAGGATCCAGTCAATGGCCTGGGGCTCATTCTAGTGTCCTGTGTGAGTCCATATCAGGAGGTAGAAAGATCCACACTGGAAGGCGGAAGGGTCTGTGTGCTAAGGCTGAAGACTCAGAAGGAAGCCAGGAGGCAAGGTCCAAGGTGAAGGTAAAAACTAGAGCTCCTTTAAAAAGCAAAAGTGAGCCTTCCTCTTCATTTTCCTTTTACACCATTCTGGAGGCAGCCAGTCCTTGTGGTGGGTGACGCATGCCCAGAACCGTGCGGATCCCGTCCAGCTGGGTGTTCCTTACTCAAGTGATACAATCAGTTAACTGTCATTTGTTCCAATGTTATTTGCCCAGTCATTTGTTCTCTGCTCAGTTAGAGAGTCACCTTGGTGGATAGTAAATTTACATTTACAGATATACTCATTATATTTAATTAGGCCCATGTTAGACTTTCAATTTCATCCCTTTGGTCTTTTCCTATGTCATACTCTTAAACGTCTTTTCAGAACAAGTATCCTCATTATAATTTTTATGAAAAATATTTTGGCTATTCTGACTCACTCATACTCATAATAAACCTGAAAATCACTTTGTCAAAAAGTGATTGTCTGAGGAGTAGAATTTAATCACAAATTAATTTGTGGAAGCCATAGCTTCTAAGGTTTTCTCCCCAGAGATTCATACATTGGAGGCTTGGCTCTGTGTGAGGAGAAGAACAGTCTGGATGGAGGTCCTTGGGTCTCTGGGAGCGGAACTGTGGCAAGCACTGTGGAATTCCAGTCTCTCTGACTCCTGGCCTTGAG
>PVKN010012961.1:0-20312 GCA_004027915.1 Capromys pilorides
TACTCAGGTAGTCACCATCCATGATAAAGTAATGAAATGCTTTTGACAAGGTAGAATGCTTTTCTCCTCAATTCCAGATAATTTATAGCAGTAAAGCAGCCATCATTTTTCGCATACTCTTGGCTGTTCTTGTATGAATTGATCTCCTTTTTTCTCTTGTTGTCATGATTGAATGGGAATTTCGATAAATCCACATGGGGCTGCATTATTATTTTACAGCTTAGGTCCATTTTATAAAAGCCTGTATTTGTATACATAGCAATCTCTAATGTTTACCATCACTTTCATAGGGGCATGAATTACTCTTCTATAGTTTTTGAGACAGGGTCTAGCTATGCAATTCAGGCTGGCCTTGAGCTCACTTTTGTAGCCCAGGGCTGGTCTTGAACTCGCACCAATCCCCCGGCCTCAGCCTCCCAAGTGCTGGGATTACAGGTGTGCGCCGCCACACCTGGCTGGGGCATGAATTTCTTTAAACATCCTTTTGCACACTGAAATTGAAGGCGATACGAGTTACAGCATTCAGAGATGGTAACTTCTTGTAAGACCAGCCCTCTTCCGCACCCTTTTTATGAAATGCACACTTCTGTCCTGAGCAAGGATCTTATCATGATCACATTGTAGAGGAGAGGTTAAGAAGCGGGTCCTTTGGACACAGCTACACACACACAGTGCAGAGCTGGGGACAGATGCTAGCAATCCGGCCGCTGATCCCACCCTTCCTCCACACACAGGATCCTCTGCAACCTTGTCCCTTGAAGGTGTGTCTTTTTCTTCTTCAGAAGAGGTCTTTTTTATTGTTTGTTCATTTATTTGTTTTATGCATTTAGCACAGGGTCTACAGGGTCTCACTACACAGGTCGGACTCATAGCGATGCTCCTGTTTTCAGCCTCTTGAGCACTGGGACTACAGTTTCGTGCCACCACACAGTCTCATTCCCTGGGGCAGAGCCGGCACAGCATACCAGGGATAGAACCTGGGTCCCTGAGTCTGCCTAAGCAGGCTCTTTAATCTGCTGAGCTGTCTGGCCGGCCCCCAGAAGAGAGTTTCTCTGTATAAGAGAACATGTATGAATGACGGATCGTGAAGGTTAGAATTCAAGTTCATACTAGCAAGAATTTGTTTTTTCTTTCCCTGATTCCTCAAATAGATGTTGCTATTGGAGCTCCACAGGAGGACGACCTGCGAGGCGCCATTTACATTTACAATGGTCGGGTGGACGGCATCTCCTCAACTTTCTCCCAGGTAAGATGCCACGGAGCATTGTGCCAGGGGGGTAGCTCAATGGCACAGCACCTCCCTGGAAAGCGTAATGTCCTGAGTTTGATTTCTGGTTAAAAAAAAAAAAAAACCCACGATGTTCACTGCTGAAGCACTGGTGAAGACGCACCCTTAATATCTTCAGAGGACTTACTTTTCTTATTTCTTATTGTTTTTTAAAAAAATAACATTTCATTTTGTGTGTTTTTTTATAATACTGGTGAATAGTCTTATTTTAAGGAAATAACAACTTCAATTTTTCTTTCTTTCTTTCTTTAATTTATTTATTGGATAAAGGGTCTCACTATGCAGTTCAGACTCATCGTAATCTTCCTACCTCAGCCTCCCCAGTGCTGAGATTGGGACTACAGGCATGCACCACTGTGCTCAGTTTCAAGGTCAGCACAGCATGTGGTACTGGGGATTGAGCTCAGGTCCTTGCACTTGCCAGGCAGGTGCTTTAGATCACTGAGCTGTTCTTCCAGCCCTATAACTTTTTTCATAAAAGGTTTATGTCTGTTTTACCTCAGTTTTGCCTAATAAAGGCTTTTCTCTGTATTTCATCAAATCTATGCTCTTGAACCAATATCCATGCCATTCCAAATAGGCCCTTCTGTGTTGGCTTAGCTGTGTCTCACCCTGTAGCTACAACCTGATATTTAATAAAGATTGCACAGGGAGGTCAAAGTGCACATGACATACCATGTTTCTTCCAATGTTGAAAAATAAGGTGACAGCATTTCAATAATGTTAAACTCTGCCTTCACTTTTATAGTGTGGAGAATCAAAGCATTTCAATGTACTGAAAAGGCTACATTCACATACAGAGAATTTTTCTAAAAATATTTTTTATGAAAACAATAGTACTGTTATTTTTGGTTAGGCAAAAATCGCAAAGTTGTTCAGTCTATTTAACATGAAAGTTATATACTTGTTTGGTTAAAAAAATACCGATTCTTTTCTTAATGCAGAGGCTATAAATGGACAGTGTATATCAGTGTTTAGACATGAAATTAGGCATGGAATAGGAAGCAGACAGCTGACCCAGGCTGTTCTTAAATTTGGGGGAGCAGTAAGACTCAATGGACAGGCTTTCAGAAATCTAAGTAGTAGACTCCATTGAGTAACTGTAGGCATCTTATTTTTCAAATAACTAGTTATTTCTGTTGGTTAGGGAACTACATACATTTTCTAGAAGAGAGAACTACTTGGGAAAATCTGTTCTATATAATTTTCTTTTTGTCCTTAAAGAAAAAAATGCTAAGTCATCAAATAAATGTGACTGCCCATTTCAGGATGGAAGTGTGTTTTTCAGTAACTATGCCAGGGCACACTGAGGGGAAGGATCATTGCATATGAAGTCATTGTTTCCCTGGGATATTAGATGTTCAAAAGCTGCCTCCCACTCAATTGATCTTATTTTCAGAGAATTGGAGGTCTTCAAATCAGTGAATCATTAAGTATGTTCGGACAGTCCATATCGGGACAAATTGATGCAGATAATAATGGATACATAGGTGAGTATGAAACTCACCACATTTCATAAGCTGGAAGGAACTCAATGGTGAATGCTGCTTTGTCATGAACACATAGAACTGGTGTGAAAGGCTTTAATTTGCTGATGCATTTCACCCTGCATTTTTAAAGCTTTCTTGAATTTCATGACAGGCCAGGAACAATTAAGGCATTGTTCAGCTTGGCATTGTTACTTAATTGTTATGTTGGAAAAAATGAAAGCTCCCACAAAAATCAGCCAGACATATCGTGCTGACAAGAAGGAAGAAAAATATGAATATGTTTTATTTTCAAACACGTTCGTGGGTTATTATTTGAAGTTCATAAAACTAAATTTTGTTTCAGCAGGTTGCTCTTTTTTTCTCTGTATTTAGGACAAGGTCTACAGGGTCCTCGGGGTCTCAGTGAGTAGGTTGGACTCATAGTGATTCTCCTGTTTTCAGCCTCCCAAAAGCTGGGATTACAGGCATGCGCCACCATGCCCAGTCTCAATCACCATCTCAGCTGGCCCTGGGGGCAGGGCCGGCACGGCAAGCCAGGGATAGAACCTCGGCCCCTGAGCTCCATGCGAGCGCTTTAGTCTACTGAGCTATCAGGCCAGCCCCCTCAGCAGGCTGGTCTTGAGATCATAAGTTTATATCATAAAGTTTATTTATGTAACATTAGGCAGGGATGAGCACTCTTACCTAAGCATTGAGTCAGACAAATGTGGAATGGATCTCACGATACTGACATGTCTTCCCTAATTAATTTTTGGTAGATACCATTTTGATAGAGGCAAGAGGTGATCCACAGTTTTAGCCATTTAGTTGTATGTCTGGAAAGTCGTTCTTTTTGACTAATGACAGCTATTAATCTGAATTGCTTTTTGCCATCCAGATGTAGCGGTTGGTGCTTTTCGGTCCGAGTCTGCTGTGTTGCTAAGGTAAGCTTGGTACACTTCACTGACTAATGCCAAACAGACTTGATTATAAAAGATGGGAGGCCTTTTCTAATAGCAGTGGGAGCGTCTTCATGGGACTTTTTTTAAACATTATTTTTCTAAAGTTTCGTTATTGAACTTTAGGAAGTTTTTTTAGCCTGACCATCTTGCATAGATACAACTAAACAAATCATCAAATAAAGTCAATGTTTTTAAACATTCAGACAAAAATTTCTCTTGATCTGTCCATATAATTGTAATTGAGAGTTATGCATATAATACTAATAAAGAAAATTGATACAATTAGTCAATGGAAACCAACAAAACAAAGCAATTGTCTTCTTAAGGAGAAATAGTTCTACAATTATTAAGGCTAATTTTATTTCCTTCCTAGGACAAGACCAGTAGTAATTGTTGAAGCATCGTTAAGCAACCCTGAGTCAGTGAATAGAACAAAATTTGACTGCACTGAGAATGGATCGCCCTCTGTGTGCATGGATCTAACTCTCTGTTTCTCATATCAAGGCAAAGAGGTCCCAGATTATATTGGTAAGTGTGCCCTGTGGGATTAGTGCCTGGCCAAGGGTGTGATACACTCAGGCAATGTATGGGCATCTTTAGGGCTCACACTGTTTGCTACCATGGACATTTGCTAGAGCAGGAGAAGGCAGCACTTGCCAAGCATCTTTCTTCCCCTCCTGCCGGGTTGGCAAGCAGTGAGTGGGGCCCACCAGGGGGCTGTTGTTGTTTAGGGGTTATGGGGTGAAGCAAAACTACCAGATCATTTGTTATGTTAAAGTGAAGCCATTGAGTTTAATCTGTGAGATCCTTAGGAAGAGTAGCACCACAGACCCCTGCTTTACCAACCTGTTGATTTTAAATACGTTAGTATTTATTCATATTTTTACAGTTTGGGGGCTCAAATTCAGGGCCTCATTGGTGCTAGGTAAGTGCTCAACTACTAACCTGTGTAGCTCCAGCCCTGCTGCACTCTTCACTGCCTGCGGCTGGTGGTAGCAGGAAGACATGAGAAGATTTCTTTTCAAATATATTCTATCCTGTCATCCTGTTTGAATAATCAAAGACACTTATATGAAATTTAGTTCCCAGCTTCAATGTTTGAGATATATAGTTTCTATATAATTTGCAGACATAAAAATTACAATCTCTTAAGATACGTCATACGCATATATTTTATGCATATATGTAAATGTATGAATTTGCTGCCCCAGGAGCTCATGAGAACCGCTTCTATTTCTCTGCGTATGGGCAGGCAGCTCTTCCTAGTCTGGAGAAAGCAGCTTACCTATGATCTGTCTAAAATTCTAGTTAATACCAAATTATAGTTTTGTGACTTCTTTAAGGATTACATTCATTTTGCAACAGGTTGCTGTTCCTAATTCTGTTATAGTTAAGGTAGTATCAAAATAATAACTACTCATGAAATTAGTCCATGGCTTCAGACCAGTATACCTGCCTTCATTATTGGGATACTAATAATTCATGAAATTCGTGAACTCCACAAGACCTATGCTGATTGTACTCATGACCCTGCAGACTGATGTCACCTACCATCATGAAGGGTGGCAAATATTTATTGAACAAGATGATGGATGTGTAATCGGTGTCTCAGTCTGAATTAGCTCCTCATGGTATGTACAGAATAAGCCTGGTATATCTATTTTATAGAACTAATTCTTAATGGTGATCTGGAAAAGTCAGAGCAGAGCTGCATTAATAAAAGGCTTAAAAAGCCTTTCTTTGGTTACTGACTAGAGGGCAGGCCCCTGGGACCATGGCCCCAGAGTGATTCCACCTTAACACTGTCAACCAGATGAGTTACCAGAAAGCTGCACATGGAACTGAGAAGGCTGTTTTCCTTGTGAGAAATCGATGCTCCTCAAAGTTACCATATTCCATTGTACCAAATATTTCAAAAAATGTTGGAAAATAAATAGGCAAAACTCATAAATAATCACCACCTTTGGTATAAGAGCACACTTTACAATTGTTATGAAATAACTTCTTGGGAAAAATAATTGTCATGGCAAGCATATTTACTAAAGCCAGGACGTTTTGCTTATCAAAAGTAGGTTTATAGTCACCCCTTTTTCATTTACTCTGTCTGAGCTGAGTTAAGATAATGATTTGTAAATGGCAGTTTCAAATCCATTTTGTCTGTCTGTCTGTCTGTCCGTCCGTCCATCCGTCCGTCCGTCCATCGGTCCCTCCCAACCTCTGTCTCCCCAGCTGCCTCTGTCTCTATGCCCACTCCCTCTAAAGCACCAAATCTCAGCTATCATAATTTTGAAGCCAATGGATTGGGTCTGTACTATTTCCTAAATGAAAGCATGGTTGAAAGGTTTATTTGAAATGTGTCAGAGTAGTATAGGCTTAATGATTATGTCCCTTGAAGTAGCCAAAATCTTTTCAAAAGAATGTTACTTTTCAAACATATTCCAGGAATTATATAAGATTTTAAAATACCACTTAGGAATTATTGCTCCTTTATAATGAGTATCAGAGGATTATTAGATTCAGATTGTTTTTTGAAAGAGCCTTTTAGGTTTAGGAAATGGCTCTTAGTTTCTTGGTATTTAAAATTTTTTCATTGTTCTAAATGTTTCTTTTTGTGTTTGCTCAAAGATCTTGTTTAAGCGGTGAATGTTTACAAAATCAGCTCTGAAATAAACTGTGGCAAATCAAAATGGGGACAATTTAAAAAAAATTGTTTGTAAAAATTGAAAGGTCAAGCTACTACAGAATTATAAAGGACAAATAATAAAGAAAGTAGAGCTGAAAAAAAATTTTAAGTAAACTACATGTATGTGAATTATGAACTGTATGTTCACTTTATATATAAAAATAATAAAATAAATATGGCAATCCTTCAAACCAGAAATGGAAATATAACAATAATAATTTGAACCTAATAATAAACCTAATAATATATGAAGTTATTCATCTCAGCATACAAAATAGATGTATTCCAAGTGATATTCAGACACAAAACTCTATCTGTATACAACCTTATTCAGTATGCACAACAGCTCCAAAGTCATTTGAGACCTTTTTCCAATCTTTTATGGTTAATATAAAGTTTGATATCATAGGCTTTGAAACTTTTGTCCATAAAAGGACTAAGCAAGTAATTAAAGGTGTGAATATTGGTGGATATTTTGTTTTATTTTATTTTATTTTATTTTGGCCAGCTTAGCCTTCCCTGGGGGTGGGGCTGGCACAGCGTGTGGTGCCAGGGATTGAACCATGGTCCTTGCAGTTGCCTAAGCTTTCCTAAGCAGGCACCTTAGACTGCTGGAGCCATCTCGCTGGCCAAAGATTTTTTGTTTTTTATTTTTTCATTTTTATGTATTTGGTACAGGGTCTCACTATGTAGCTTGAACTCATAGTGACCCTTCTGTTTTCAGCCTCTCCAGCACTGGGATTCAGCTGATCTGAGGCTCAGCACACCCTGGGGGTAGGGTCGGAGTGGCATTCGGGACAAGGGATCGAACCCTGGTTCCTGCACTTGCCAAAGGAGACGCTTAGTCTGCCGAGCTATCTCGCTGGCCCTTCGTGAATATTGTTAATAATAGAAACCTAGAGATTCATAAATCTTACTTATAAAAATAATTTTTCCAAATTTATATTTTGAGCTCTTCTCATATTTCAGGTTCATTTTTCAAAAGCTCACCAACAAACAGAAGTTAGGTTTTCACAGCATCTTACATGATGGCTATCAAGTCACTAAGTGCATCTGGAGGGCGACTTCCATTAACTGCAATGTCCCCATTGTTTACAGTCTTGTTTTATAACATGAGTTTGGATGTGAGCAGAAAGACAGACTCGCCATCAAGATTCTACTTTTCCTCTAATGGGACTTCCGACGTGATCACAGGCCGTGTGCAAGTGTGGAGTGGAAGAGCCAACTGTCGGACACATCAGGCATTTATGAGAGTAATGTAGACCGCTATTTATTAACGAATATGTACGCTTTAATGTTGTCAGTGGACTAAAAATCTATTACATTGGCATCAGAATGAAGGCAGCTAAAACATTTCACTAACTCCACTTGAATGATTCAAAGTCCACTTTGAGCAGGGTCACTCTTTCACATTCAGCACATATCATTGCCTTGTAAGGTTTGCCTTTTCCTTTTCATAATTGCAGCTTTTCTGCCATGTCATCTATTTGCTGAGAAATGTACATGTTGATTAGCTGTACTGAGCTTCACATCTAGTCCATAGAATCTGGGTGCAGGGCCTGGGAGGACAGGCAAGTTGGTTTCCTTTTCAAATAACTCCAGCGAAGCAGAATCCAACATGACTGCTTTTGGACTCTATCTTTGTCTCCTTGCCAGCTTTGTCGGTGGTGGCAGTGGGATCTTGCACAGTTGTGGCACGGTAGGGATTGTGTCTGTGAGCCAAGTGACAGCTCTTATGATGGTTTGGGGTATGTCCTGCCAAAGCACAGCCGATTTCATGTTTCTTTTATTAAAAGACACCCAAATTGATCATCGTGCTCCAAACATTGGTTAGATTTTAGCATCTGGAGCCATGCCAGATCCTGTTCATTAGGGAATAGTGTACTTAGAAAATCTATTGTTACAAAAAGCCACACTATTCTTAGAAGCTCTTTCTGGGATTTCAAATCATAGCTTCAGCTTAGAATTTAATTTGCCCTTAGGTACTTATTCGAAGCAAACACAAATAAGCCTCAAGATTCTAAGACACTATGTAATGCTACACTATAGAGCACTGGAGCAGCAATCCCTGTGTGATTTCTCTTGGTGGTCTTTATTATTCTACTGTAATAAATCTGTTCAGACCCAGAAGTGTAGAATAATATTAACGTAATTATGACTTACATGCTAGAAATTCAAGAGGTTCTTTGCTTCACTTCCTTCATTATATAGTTCTGCTTATGTTAGGCTATTTAAGAGACAACTACAAGATCATTTTAAAAGCAACAAAGGAGCCAACATTAAATGTTCACAAGGAAACACATTGTATTGAGATTGTGAATTGATCTGATTTATTACTCTTAAGTATCTTGGAATTATTCCTAGGAATAAGGGATCCTTCAAATTATGTATTTTTGACTATGTGAAGAATATAGATTTATTAATCTGCAGGAAAAATGTCATGGCAGAGGGTTCTGTACTCAGTTGCACATTGTACTTGTAGGGCTGCTTTATTTGGATGGCAACAGGATGAGGATGTTAACTTTGGACCATGTGTGCTGAATGTTACACACTAGCACTTAGCAAGTCCCTTTTCCCCTTCCCAGGTCGTCTTGCTTTTCTTTGGGACTCTCTGTAAACTCATGTAGAAAGGCAAAGGCTGTTGCATGTATCTCATCTGTAGCAAAGCCAAGGTGGACATAGAAGTCACAGGGCAGCTACTCCAGCCTTGAGCTGTGTCCAGGAGCTCTAGCTGCTTCCTGGGCAGAAGTGGAATCACCCTGGAGGCCCTTTCCTGCTTCTACCAGTGCAGTAGCCTGAGGCACTCCTCTGTATCCTAGGTTGAGAGCAAGTTTCCGCATCCTACTAAGTGCTTCCAGCTCTGGTGTTCATAAACAGATGCATTTCACTTAAATGCCCCTTCTGCAAGTGGAATTGACCCTATTAATCATGTACCTGGATACCCAAAACTCAACTATCAGAACCCTTTCTGCCTGCTGCGTGGGCTTGCCTGGCATCTCTGATTGTCCCCCTTGGTCATACTAGCGAAGTTTAACTTCAACTTAATAGATAGTTGCTAAGTATTTATATTGCATGAGTTTATGTGAAATGCTTGTGTATTAGCACTGAACAAAACATAGTAATGACTACTTTCACACAATGTTTAATCTAGTGAGTGAGACAAGTAACGCCATGCAGAAGTAAGCTTCATAGTATTCTAAGGGTCATGCAACCTAGAAAAAGGGAAGCAGGGAGCAGGAATGGGTAGAGTACTGGGGAAAGCAGTGAGGGGTGCAATAAGAGCAGCATGCTTGTTATGAGCCTTACCTGGAAAGTGACATCTGAGGAAAGATTCAAAGGAAGTGAGGAAGCTGCTGTGTAAAGATCTAGAGCAGAGATTCTCAGCTCTAGTGTGCAACAGTGACACCTGTATGGCTTCTTAGAGCGTGATTTGCTTCACCTTGGGTGTGGCCTAGTGATCGAGCACCTGTCTAGCATGTGCAAGACCCTGGGTTTAATTGCCAGCACCACAAAAAATGAATGAAGGCCACCAGGAGCTAGATGCCATCTTTGCAGTTCTGCCAAAGCAGATCTGGGTGGGGCTTGGGAATTCTCAGTTCTACCAAACTCTCACAAACTCTCAGGTGATGCCAGTGCTTCTTGCTTACTCAGCGTACTCCAGGAAGCTGTTTTTTGAGCAGAGCATCACCTTTTAGGTGTAAAAGCCTCAAGACAAGAAGGTGGCTGCTTGTTTTAAGGAACAATGAGGAAACAAAGATGGCTGAAAAAAATGTGAAAGGCTACGAGAATAGTTTGGAAAGAATTGGATAATACAAGAACAGTGGCTTTTTTTTCTGAGAGAAAAGGGGATCTATTTTAGAGTTGTGAGCAGAACATTGATCTGATCTGACTTCAGTATAAAAAGCACCACTCTGGTTGCTGTGTTAAGAAGATTGGAAACCTAGGCTTGACACAGGGAGAAAGGGATACCACACCAACCCAGGTGGGAAACATGTCCAGCAAAGCTGGTGACAGTGGATAGGGTGAGAAAGAGTTGGAGATGGACTTGATGAGATCTGGTGACAGACTGGAGGCCTGGCATTGACAAAGAGGCTCCCAAGCTGATTTTACCCTGAGCAACTATAAATGTAATTCTTTATTGAGATGGCACAAAGCAAGAGAAACAACTTCTGGGTAGAAAATTATGAAATTCAGTGGTAGGCCTGTTAATTAGAGATCTGTTTTGCCTTCAGAAAAAATACACTCTTTTGGAATTGAGGAGAGATGTAGAACTAAAAATATATCTTAACCTATCTTTGGCACACGTATGGTTTTTAAAGTTGTGTGAGATCAGGGGGAGGCAGTGAGATCTATCTCTGGGGCAGTATGGCATGAAGAGTTTACAGAGAAGAGGCCTGTGGTGATGAGAGGGACCAGCCAGGATGGAGGGAAGACCACCACACATGGCACTGTGGAGAAGGTGAAGGTAGTCCAGTGGAAGAGGAAGAAAGAGCACACGAGGGTGCTTTCACCACTGCTGCACAGAGGAATAAGATGGAACTTGACCTTTGGACTTGGCGGTGTGGATGCCATGGGTGATTGTGATGAACACATTTCAGATGAGTGGTGGGGAGGAAAGGACTTGGATGCAGAGAGTAGAAGTTTTTCTTTCACAAAAATTGAGCACAGTGATAACTAAGGAAGTGGTATTAGGGGTCAGTAGCTGAAAGAACAGTGGCCTGTCTTTCTAGAAAACAGAAATGTCAGCATATTTCTAACACAAACATGCATGTCCCCGTGCAGTGGAAAATGTGAAATGTAGGTCAGAAGAAAGGCTCATTGCAAGGTCAGATGGGTGGAATGTGCTGACCCAGGGGAGGATCAGCTGTCTAGCTAGCACAGGGGTGATCTAGGCTTCTGCCTGTATATCCTGGGTGGGTGTGGTTGCAGGAATTAAGATGCAAAATCTTAATTAGGGATGGAGGCAGTCCAATTTGGGAAGAAGGAATAGGTATCTAGAACAAATAGAGAATTAAAGAGTGCCTTGTGGCTGTCAGGCTGTATTACTCATGGTCATAGATTGAGTGTGATAGCTCATCTTAATCATTAACTTGACTGGATCAAGAAACACTTCTGGGTTTATCTCAGGGTCCTTCCAGTCCTGGCTGCCTTGAGGTGAACAGCCCTCCTGTTGCACCTCTTCCACCATCCTGTTTCTGCTTTGTAGTCCAGCAGCCATGGCCTGACCCTTCTGGAGCCAAGCACCAAAATAAAAGCTTTCTTTTCTAAGGTGTGAATGTTGAGTGTTTCACCCTAGCAATGGGCAGGTGGCTAAGGCAGTGAGATCAGTCAGTGTGTCTGTACCTTGTTTCCAGCCATGTTCAGTCTTACCATAGATGATGTACATGAAGAGTTTCTATTAACCAGGGTTGTGGTTTTTCCAAGAGAGGAAAGCAAACAAGGGACAAACAAGTTGAGAGAAAGACATAGACAGAGACAGAGACAGACAGACAGAGACAGAGACAGAGAATGAATGAATGGATGGATGGATGGATGGCTGAATGAATGAATGAATGAATGAATGAATGAATGAATTTTAAGCAGGTTAAAGAGGACATCAAATGGTGAGAAACAGCGAAGAAAATTGAGTTGGATATATCTTCCCAGCCAGTAGATGGTTTGAAGTGAGTGGTAGAGGAAAAGAGCTTGGAAGAACTCATCGATAGTACAGCATATAAAAATCCTTGGGGACTTGAAGGTGAGGCAAAGATTAATTTTTAAATTTTTGCTGACAGTCCCTTGTTTACCTCATATAAATGAAAATCTTTAAAACTCACTAATATTTGTCTAAAACCCACTGTATTATTGGATGATGGAGAATTTGGCTACTTAAACAGACACCCAGAACTCATTCCTGAAGGCAAGCTCTTATTAAATCTTTCTCTTTTAATCGCAAGTCTCTACTTGTGATTAAAGTCTCTACTTTCATGTTAGAAATTTAAAAAGCACATGACATTTTTAGCACCATAATGAGCATCTACATCCTTAGAATGCACATTTTCTACATGTTTTTCAGAGACTGTTTATCTGGTTGGCAGGTGCATTCTTTTCTCCATTGATCTCAGTCTGTGCCTCATAATTAAAACAGTATTACATGGAATTATTTTACATGATTGATCAAAATTTGTCCCAAGTAGAGAAGACTTTTTGTTGCTATTTTTTGTTTTGCCTTTGTTTTTAGTTAAACCCCATTGTAATTTGTTTATAATTACACATGCTTTAATTTTTGCTATTAAAGCCACAAAATTATTGGATTTTACTAAAAAAATGTGTATGAAAAAGTTTCTATGGCAAAAGGAAATGGTTAATGTTTTGGTAGCACAATGGTTTTATCTATTGCCATCCTTCTGTTAAACATCATCTTTTCTCTGTGATATGATATTTTCCTATCCATGAAAGTATAGGAAAAGAAGTTTTTCTGTATTCAAATATATAACTTCACTAGAGTCAAGTGATTTCCTAGCACACTCGGAAGCTGTGCTGACTTAGGGAAACCCAGCCAACAATTTGCAGCAGTTCTTACAAGTGCTGGAGAAGCCATGGCTGGACACGCCCGCTAACATTTCCATACCTGATACTGCTTGGTCGATCTTGGTGAAACCCCAGCGAGGCAATGTTTGCTGACACTGGAGGGGAAGGGGGCTACATTCAGGAAACAAAGGAAGCCGTGAGACTGTATGCTGGCAGCAGTTCCATTAAAGCTAGTTCTTGGCCCAGGAATGTCTGTCCTCATAAAAGTCCCGAGATCCAGTGAGTTCCATGGCTTTGCTTGTTGCACTAGAGTCGTGGAATCAGCTTGCCTAGGTGTATCAGTGTATTCTTTTTCTTTTCACTAATTTAGTATTTGGTCCCAAACGTTTATTTTTCATACAGTTATGGTCCATGTTTGCAGTACACAATGTTTTAATGCCTCCTAGGACTTGGTGCCCTTGCATGACACATCTCAATTCCTCTTTTAAATTCCTTTTCTTCCCCTCTCCATCTCTTGATTCTCTCCCAGTTTGGGAAAGATCTCTGTCCCTGTGTTCTACTACCTGTCATTTTGTTCTTTATTTATAATTTGGGTTTCCCAAGGAGAGCAACCATGCAGTATTTAAGCTCATGTGTCTGATTTATTAACAGTATGATCTCAAGGTATATCCATTTTCCTGCAAATGACTACAATTTATCTTTATAGCTAAGCAGCTACTTTTTAACCACCACGACACACTGGACTGATTCCTCTATGAATGCATAACTCTTAAAAATACAAGAGCAAGAAAACTGTATCAATACACTGATATCTTATTCTAGAATTGGATTTATTATTGAAGCACATGCTAATCCTTCTTTTTAATTATAAGGTCTGTGGAGCAGGCTATTAGCTTCCACATATTTGTATTCTTGTCTTGTTAGAGCTTGCACAGTTCATTACAAAGTGAGGAGATCCAATAAATATTTAACAGACTTATGGATACTGTATTCTTTGTACCAATTCGGAGGGGGAAATCAGAGTGTTTTCTCTTGATGTAATGTTTAGGGAATCTATCTTGGAAGGAGTAATTTTTCCCAGGAAATTACAGGGCCCTTTTGTTGGATAGTCCTTTACACCCTCTAGTAACTGAACTTACTAGATGGAGTAGCTGTAGTTTCAGGTTATGGTGCTGGTGCAGGTTTCAATCTACATCTTCGTTTCACCTTCCTTCCTTTTCGACCCAACATTGGCACCAGAGAGGCATTTTAACGCAATAAATATCAGAATTATTGCTTAGCATTCTTCTAGTATACTTGAGCTCCACTGGCCCCTTGAAGGCGTAGATGGCCTGGCTCTCCTTCCACAGTCAAGTCGGGCCATTCCCATCCTGCACAGGTCCTTTTGGGTTTGGGGGCCCTAGACTGTGACACAGGTACTGACCTCCAGCTTTGTGCCCCCAGACCCTTCTTGTACATAGGAGAGCCTGAGCAGATAGCCTCCAAAGGCTACGCCCAGGCATCGTTTTTCATTTGCTACTTTGAAATGTTTTGGCAGAGCGCTTTAAATGCCTGCTGTATGTAAAAGCAGCAGAAAGACATGGGTGCACAGGATAGCTCTCAATTTGGTCAGAAACACAGAACTTCATAAAAGTCAAGGAAGAAGGCAGACTTTGTATAATTTTAGGCACATGCTTATGGATAATCTATTTTATGTCATGTCCATAAAAATGTGGCATGGAAGTTTCATTATTTTTAATATAATAGTGCATCCCCACCCAAATTAAAAAACTTTGAGCAAATCTGTTTTGCTTACCAAATACTTAATTTATCACTTTGAGTCTCTCTCTCTCTCTCTCTCTCTCTCTCTCTCTCTCTCTCTCGTATTTTTGGGAAGGGTCTACAGGGTGTTCAGTATCTCACTACTAGATTGGACTTATAGTGATCTGCCTGTTTACAGCTTCCCAAGAGCTGGGATTATAGGCGCGTGCCACCACTTCCAGTCTCAATTGCTGTCTCAGTGTGCCGTGGGGTTGGGGTGAGGGGCACAGCATGACAGCTCCTGTGCCCGCTTCCAGGCATTTAATCTGCTGAGCTATTTCGCCAGCTCCATTTTTTCATAGCACAGTTTTTGTCTTTAGGTGGAGCCGTTAAAGTTAAGTAAGTGTGAATATCTGTCAAATGAGTGCACGTACTTTTTATATATTGCAAGAAAAGTATAATTAATAGCTAATTAGGATAATGAAAGTAATATCCACCAGATGTAGAGAAGACCTTGTAGAAAATTAGTATGAGTTAGATAACATGTGATTTGGTCAAAGCAAGCTTGTTGAGAAGAATTAAAACAGTGGACATGTGGAGGGACAATCAGCGGCTGTCTAGCTCCTCACCTAGGGAATAATTTAATCAAGTTTGCTATTGTAATACTCAGGGCTTCAAGCTGTTCCATTTTCACAAGTTGATAGCTCGGGATTTGGGCCCTGGTTTGCAGCATTGCTATGTGGTCAAAGTTTCTTGTTGAAATGATTGCTTACCAGGTAATTTAATAAACGCATCTCTATGCAGAAAAATTGAAAAGTAATCAGACTTTGAATACTCAGATTGAGCCTCTGAATATTCCAGATAGCACTTAATTAAAAGAAGTCTAATGCTTATTACAGCATTCACTTTCTGCTTCATGTTCATTGGCTGGCAGTAGCCCAAGTTAACCATTCCTTCCACATGTTCATTGGCATTTCTAATTTCATGAAACAAATTTAAGAATTTCTTGGTTGCCATGTACATATATATATATATATATATATATATATATATATATATAATATATAATAATTATGATATTTCCTTTCTATACATTATGCTGCTTAACCATCACAGCTGTGCACGGATGTCTTCACCATCACTGTCATCCACGTTTTCAGATAACTAAGCCTGAGGGAGGCTAAGTGGCTTGTCCAAGTTTAGAAAAATGGTGCATCCAAGATTTGCATATGGCTTTACCATCGCCATTTTACTTCTGACCATTCCATACAGACACTGGTAATGGTGGAAGAAGAAACTTAGCTCCTTTCTGCTAATAATTATATAAAGGCAGAATAAATGCACTTTCTTTGTGGTATGGGTCATCTTCAGTCATTTTTATCAAAAATTATTGTAAGTGTAAATAGCAGAGTAACAATCTACATCATAGCCATCATAGCCTGCCTGTGAGAGATGATTGGTTGATGAACTTTGGAAATACGCTATTTTTATTTGCTTTGAGGAAGTCATATTTCAGCCATATTCCAAACTGTAAATGTTTATAGATAAGCAGAAGCCTTATCCACAGACATTTTTCAGTGGGAGTTTTGCCAATTAGCGTGTCATGGGCCTAACCTGAGGAACTTCAAGTGTCATCTAAGATAATATGTCTACCCCAGCTGAAAACTCTCCAGTGTCTCTCATATGGCCAAGAAGGACTTCTGTTGAATCAATTCTTTAAATGAGAACCTGTAGATTGAAATGAGCGTATGAAATGTGGAGTTATATTGAGCTTTAAATTTAATTTGTTAGTATGAAAGACGTTAAAGTCTGTGACCAATTCTTCAAATTACCTTTTGTGTATAGTACCAGCTCTCCTACCGAGGAAAATAAAGCCTGCATAAATTTCCTACCATGCCCTGGGCCATGTGTCAGACCACGTCTGCTGGTCAGGTTCTGCCCTCTCCACCCCTAAAATCATTTCTACTTTTAATTTTTTTGTTGTCAGCATATCATTTTGCATACAATTTAATTGTCAATTGGAGTTTTATGGAAATACCAGTGGATTACTTTATTAGTAAAATCTTATTAGCCTACCCTCTAAGATAGAGAACAGAATCACCTTATTCAGCCGATTTTCATATTTCTGCTGAGAGAGCTCTTGAATCAGTGCTTTCTAAGAGATACATGCTTTACCTGATGCCTCCCCTGAATTCCCTGTTCTTAGAAACTGGGGGTTTCAAGCCACTATCTAGTGAAAAGCTTATGTAATGAAATATTGGATGCATTCAATGAGGTGGCTAGTAAATAAGCAAGTGAAAAGATTAAAAAAAATCATTTTATAAGCTCATGGAAAATGTCTTTAAGTGATAAAAATAGTGTCTGCTTAGAATATTAAAATATAAGAATAGTCAATTCTAATAAACTTTAGCTGTTTCTTTAGGGTAGGAGGCTAATAAATTTAAAAATTAATCAAATTATGCTTTTACCTACATGCCATAAGAGTAGGAATAAGAACCATTACATAGACATTAGTAAGATTAAATTTAAGGGGCAACAACCCACTTGGGCCCCCCTCGTGTTCCTCTCTCGGACAGGAGCTTTCTTTCCCCCAATAAATCTATTCTGCTAAAAAATAAAAAAATAAATAAATTTAAGAATATGTCTCAGAGCAGAATAGATTGAAAATGGGTTATAATTCCTATGCAAGTAATAAATATGCCCAAGAACTCTTTGTGAACTATAAAAGGACACTAAACCCAAGAGAACAATTAGTAATAAAATTAAGAATAAAATACTATTTTTATATACTAGTCATGATGTGTTAGACATGATAGTGGGAAATGATCCATAATAAATAGTGGGGGAGGGTAAGGGAGGGGAGAGGAGAGAGAGGAGGGAAGAGAGGGAGGGGAAGAGGGAGAGGAAGAGAGCCTTACAGTAACTATGGAGTCAATGGAATCATACTCAAGTGTTACTAAGAGAATGCAGCTTAAGTGAAAGAGTGTTGAGTAGAACTTTGAAACAGTATAGGGTGTTTAAATGTTTGTGTTATCATGCCAAGTTATTTTTAATAGCATAGAAAACAGCTGAAGCGGATACCTTTGCAAATACTATTAGTTACAGTTCCTCATTTTACAGTGTTTTTTGGTATTCATCATAATATGAATGCCTCTCTACTGTGTAAAAATGTGCATGTTAGACATGTATATTTACATGGGTTCTAGGACCTTGTGCTTATTACGGGGGTGCTGCACCACTGGGCCACATCCACGGCCCTGCAAAATAATTTAGATGAGAGATGAGGATTGGCTTTTGCTTTTATATCTGACCTTATTCTGGGAAGAGTGCGTGTGTGTGTGTGTGTGTGTGTGTGTGTGTGAACATATCTATGCATGATCATATAAATCTATGATACATATGCATATGTGAATATATATATACACAAGCCTGAACATGCTCATTTTTGTTACTGTGCTTTGTAATTTCCTAATTTCCTTAGAAAGACGTGCGGGACATCCTCACTCCAATCCAGATTGAAGCTGCCTACCACCTTGGCCACCATGTCATCAGCAAACGAAGCACAGAGGAATTCCAGCCCCTGCAGCCAATCCTTCAGCAGAAGAAAGAAAAGGACATAATTAAGAAAACGGTAATATTTTCCTTCATGTAGAGCACTATATGACAGGATTAGAGCTTTCTTTAAAACACGGCATACTTCTGAAGAAATAAATTATATGCCTGAATTCTTTTTGAAACTTCTTATGATATTTAAGCAAACAGATTTATGGCATTCCCTGTTCTCCATGTTTTTTATATTCCCTTTACGATTCCGAACTGAATAGTTTTGAACATGCATTTAGCCACTATATATATATATATATATATATATATATATATATATATATATACATAAACTACATATACTTATGTAGTTAATTTTCCCTCCTCAATGCCATGGCCAGTGAAGAAAATATATTACTGGAGAGAAAGTGCAAAGGCAGTAAGTTGCAATCTTTAGCTAGCTCTGCAGTGTCTTCAGTCCAGCTTCCTCTTTCGCGTTTCTGTCACCTTCTGGTACGGTACCTCCTAGTGGATCCTCTTAGTGGATCCATTTGTCTCCTTATTTCATTCGCCTGTCTGTTTGATTCATTCCTAGTGTATGTTCTTAGGTAACAGAATATTTCCTCTTTTAAAAAATATTATCACATTCTTTTTAGCCACCTCTCAAGATCAGTTCCACATGAAGATGGATCGTGCATTCCAAGTAGTAAACTGCTTTGTAAAAATTCTCTCAAAGTGTTTGTTTCTCTCATGGTACATTGATTCCCAGAACCCGCATGGTTCGGACCTTTACTGTCCAGAAATGCAAAGACATAATTAACAGGGCATGGTAAAAAAAAAAAAAAAACATGCATTAAGATGCCTGCATTAAAATGACCCACAAACATAAAAGATGAAAGAGACAGGTAAAAATCTAATTCATAACTGGACCAGGCAAAACTGCCCCTAAGCCACCTTTAATCACCACTGTCACTGAGTTTTATCATCATCACTGCCTGATCTAGAACACTAGAGGCATGTAAAAGCTTAGGGGCACGTTTTCTCTTATGCATATAAAATATTTATGGAGATCAGTTCTCTCTCTCTCTCTCTCTCTCTCTCTCTCTCTCTCTCTCTCTCTCTCTCTCTCTCTCTCTCTTCTCTCCCCAGCCTGAGAATCACTGACAACTTACAGTTGCATTAATCTACCTTTTGGTTCTTCACACAACTCACTTTATAAATAGGAGTCACACAGGCTCGCTCTTACCCACCTGCTCCCGCAGAGAAAAATCTGTGTCTCTTCTCACTGACCACAGGCAGCCTGTGGTCTGGCAAACTTACAGCAGTTCAGCCACTGTCCACTTTCTGTGCCTGCTTCTCCTCGGACCTCCTAGGCTCTCCCTTTTCTGAGTCCCTCCCTCTTTCACCTGTTCCTACTGTTGCTTTTCCTGCTTCTTGCTTGTCTTTTGTCCTCTTCACCCTTCGGGTCTTCCTGCGTACCTTGCAGCACCCTCAGTCCTTCCACTGAATCAATTCGTGAACCCCTGAAGTTCTACCTGGATTTTGTTTTGTGTGTACTTGAAGTAAAATTCTGAATTTCTATATTTAGCTATTTTCAATGAATGTAAAATCACTGTCCTCCCGTCTGCCAAAATTAAATAAGTGCAATGCTTTTGTATAATAAACACGATCAAAATATAGCCGCAGAAAATGCAAAGGAAGCTGATTAAGAACATCTTGGCAGCTGATATTCCCCAATTATCTGCAGAGCGTCTTTTTAACTTTTCTCAAACCTCATTTCCTTTAACAAATTTAGGCTTTAAATTTACCTCCTGGAAGAACTAAGTTTTTAGGTCTGGGATGTAGCTCAGTGGCACAGTGCCTGACTGGCAAGCACAGAGGCCTGGGTTTGATTCCTGATACAAAAAGAAAGAAAGAAGTTTCTTTGGCCCTGCAGCTGTTTTGATAAACCCACTAATTCTCAACATGAACTCTTAGGAAAGGTTAAAACCAATTCCAAATCTGATGCAATAATTTTGTCTTTTTCTTGTATCAAAGATGCCTCGTTCTTTATATACAATCACATCTACTGATTGAAATAAAAATATTACCATATTTTGCTTTCAGATAAATTTTGC
>PVKN010012962.1:0-20303 GCA_004027915.1 Capromys pilorides
GTTACTACATTTTATTCATCTCCCTAGTCTCAATAAAAGTGAAGAACTCTTCTACCTTTTTCTACTCCTCTGTAGATGAGATCTCCACAGCCTTTTGCTGTTGGGAGATGATTACCCACAATGCCGCAGCAAAAAAAAAAGAGAAGAGCTATTGGCTCAATTGTGATCACATGATGTTTGTCATCATTCATTACTTGTGTTGCAAGATAGCTCTTATTTTTCAAGTTAAAATTAGAAATGTTGTTCATCTTGAGGAGTGCTAGCAGGCTAAAGTACTCGCAATCCAAGGTTGTACATCTATAAGAAAAGCTTAGCACTGAGGCAATAGCTCCGTTGTTGGCTAGCATGCACAAGGACAGACAGGACATGGTAGGTAAGTCCAATTTCCAGCACTACCATGAGAAGGGGAAGCTCGTGTCAGTGGTATTATATGGTAGCAAAGAAGCAAGACTGAGCCAGCACCAACACAGGCCCATGTTAACTTGTTAGCAGGTCTGCAGGCAATAAAGAGCAATGCTGCAAGGAACCATGATGCTGTGGAAACCATGTAAACTTAATTTGCACTCAAAGAACTGGGAAAATATTGTCCTGTGATGTCTCCTCTGGATTAACAATTTTGATAGATTTTAATTTTGTTCTACATCACACAAACTAAAACAAAGACATA
This sequence comes from Capromys pilorides, assembly GCA_004027915.1. NCBI lineage: Eukaryota > Metazoa > Chordata > Mammalia > Rodentia > Capromyidae > Capromys > Capromys pilorides. The sequence goes on from PVKN010012962.1 coordinate 668, forward strand.
CTAAGAGCAATAAGAAGACAGCAATGGGGTTCAGAAAAATTAATGTTCTATGAAAATCACCCTCATCCTAGAGGACAAGACAGAGGAGTTAGCGCCCGTAGCAGATGGGGCCTTTGCTCTTCTCTCCCTTATGGTTCCTCAGGAACCCGGAAACACAGAGGCTCGCTGCCTCCCCACTGCTCTCTGTATCAAGGATTCCCAAGATCCATCTGTAATTCCATCCACCAGGGACAGAGGGAAGCACCTGACCCCTATCCAAGGCCTTTCTCAACATGGCAGACTCAGAAGCCAGCCTCGCTTTCCTGCTCCCTCTGCTCTTCCATGCTAAAGCCATCTAAATGAACTTGTCCAAGACCATCACTTTGTGACACTGTTCTCTTCTATGTAGCACTCCATGGAATGGCACTACCACCTACTTTCTTTATTCCAAGCCAGGAGATTCCTGGGAGCTCTCCTCTAGCCTGCCATGTTTACAGCTGTACTTCAGTAAGATCTTGATCTTTTTCAGCTCTCAAACCCTATATCATGACAGCTTCACGAGAGGCCTTCCTCAAACCTCACCTACATGGGCAATGCCTTCCTCATAACTCCATTTTTTTTTTACTGTAAAACCATGAATTTAATTCTAAATCAAAACACCTTCACAACACTGAAAATTAGCAACTGGCCACAGTATGCCATGGTAGATACTGCCATTTTATGACTGTGGTCAGGACCTGGTCTTAGTCCACCAAGGTGGCAGAAGAGTGGAGGAAAAGAAAACACAAAAGAAAGGTAAGAAGCCTTGGCAGAGAGGTAAGGAGTCTACAGAAGAGCAGGGGGAAGGAACCCTCCATCAGTGGTGGGTCAGTCATTGCAAGTTGGCTCTCCTGCCCCCGAGCCTGACAAGGGGTAAGTGGGGGCCTATAAAGTTCACAGTCAGGACACGTTTTACTGAAGGGGGAGGGAGGCTCTCCTGGGCTCTATTTTACTAAAGATTCTAAGTGATTTGTCTTTCTACCCATAACTCTTCTTTAATCCTTCTGTCCTCAACTGGCTGAAGTAAATCTTCCTCTACTAGTTGGGGACCACTGCACTGGGGGAGTAACGCCAGAGCAAAGACAATCCAGGAGACCCTAACTTTCGGTCCAGAAGTTGATAAAAAGTCACTCTCAAGGGGTACCCAAGAATGTTTAAAATCCATCAGGCACACTGTAAAGCTGCTAGCTTATTCCTATCACTTGGATCTGGTAAATCAACCACTTATTCAATACCTTACTTTTTTTTTTAAATATTGAACTCGGATATTAGCGGTATAAAGGAAAAGTGGGGGGACATTACTGCTGGGGCTTTCTACTACTTGTTGGCCATTGCTGGGGGTCATCCAGGAACACTATGGACTGGCAAAGCAAACAAGCAGTCCACTGCAAAAGGCCATTTCCCCTCACCACAGAGGTCTCCAAGAAGCTGAGCTTCTAGGTTGAAGCCTGGCGGGCCAAGCAACAATCGTCCTACCAGGAGGATGCTTATTGTCTATCTCCCTGGCACTACCTTCTTGCAATCAGGATGAAGTTTATAATAGTGAAAATGGAATCAAGGACTTGGGATGAACAGCTTCCCTTAGACTGCACAGGGAAGGAAGGCAATGTCCTATCACTGTTCTGAGGCTCCCTCAGCCTGTTGTCTGCCTTTGCAAGCTATCAGGGGTGCCTGCTCAGGTGCCACACACTTCCCCACACATACAAGTTTTGGGAGGAATCTATCAAACCAGACCAAAAGCAGGGTCACAAGTGGGTCGTCCTCCTCTCTGCCTCTTCGTAATAGACAGCTTGAATTCTGAGGACAGTGGTCTTCCACATGCAGCTGAGCTGGTCTGACAGAGCCTCAAGCTTCCTCTGGGCAAGGATACCCTCCAGAAAAGTCTTATCTTCCTGCAGTGAACACCGCCGAAGCCACTTCAGCCTACCCCTCTCTTAACCTGCTAGCCAGTCCTACCACCTCATCAGGCTATGGGACTAGACCTCCAACCCCTCCTACACAGAGTCTGGTCATGCAGAGCCACCCCTCTTGAAGAGACCTCATAGCCCTATTTTACTTGGGCTGTTCCTGTACCAGCATAACCCTCACCCCTCAATATTCATGCAGCACATGCCAATGCTAACTATATCCAGGAGCTGGAGCAGGTTCAGTAACTACAGCCCACCGTGCTAAATATGGCTCACCACATGCTTCTGGAGGTCAAGTTTTACTGCCACAGCCATGCCACTGTCATTAGTTCACTGACAGCTTTCCACAGCTTGCTGTACAGTGGCAGAACTAACGAGGTACGAAGGGCACAGCAAGGCCCTTAAGGATCTAGCTCCCATCAAAGGGGCCTCCCGACTCCTTTAGGATCCTCACAGACACTCACTGTCTCTGCCCAAATCTTCAGGCCTTCCTCACCACGCAGCCTCAACTCTGTGCCCCTGCTGGAATGTCCTCTCCCTGCCTGCCTGACACTGGGTGGCTATCCACCAGGCTTAGTGTCTCACATACTGGCCAACTGTCCTCCGTCACCAGCATTGCCTACGAATCCTTCTCTGTGCATTACAAGCTTGTAGCACCATTCTCTGATCTCTCTCCATCTGTGAAGGAAGACACGCATTTATGCCCCTCAGAGAAGACAGGCTGCGCTCCTCTACCACACAGGTGCCTTGTAAGGGCTGCGCCCAAGATCCTACCCTTGGCAATCAGACATCATCACTGTCCCGAATGAACCCCCTTTTGGGCCTGTGATCTTAAGCTATTCATTCCAGGGTATCAGGTTGTGAATATGAGACTTGCTGAGGGAACTCAGCCTCAGGTCATAGGCTAGAGAGGCTCCTCTTAACTGGATCATACTGTTTAGGCATCGCAACTTCACGGCTCTCCACTGCATACAGGAGAGAAGCAAAGCTTCCTGAGAGGACAAAAAGGGCCCTCTGGAAGGAGCAGCCTGGCTGTTGTGTCATCGCATGGTGAGGCACTGGACAAAGGCAAGAGACACAACTGTGGCCTCCCACAGCTGACAAATCCCGTTAAGCTCTATTTCCATTTACATAATAATTTTTATCTGTGGAATGAAAAATACATAGATGGAATGGTCAGCATGACCATTAGGCGCCATGTATATATAAAGACCTGGCATGAAAAAGGGTGTGATATTACTTGAGTGTTTGTTTCTTTGCTTTGGTACCAGGAATTGAACTCACAACCTTGTGCTTGCCAGTGGAGCTTATGCCACTGTGCCATCTCCCTGTCCCCAAGGGTGTGATATTATCCCACTGTGGTAACAGAAGCCCTTGGCTTAGATACCCTGCCTTTCTCCTCAAGAAATCTTTTTTTTTTTTTTTTTTTAATTTAGCACATGGTCTACAGGGTTTGCAGGTCTCACTATGTAGATCGAACTCATGCCAATCCTCCTGTTTTCAGCCTCCCAAGTGCTGTGATTACAGGCATGCACCACCACACCCAGTCTCAATCACTGGCCCAGTGTGCTCTACTGGTGGGGCTGGCATAGCACACTGGGGATCAAACTCCCACTGCTGCGCTCTGCCAAAGCAGGCACTTTAGTCTGCTGAGCTACCTGGCTGGCCCCTCTAAAATCATATGTAAATATCCTGCCTATTCTTCCAAAGTGACTGCTGTCTCTTCTGCCACTGTCCTGGGGTTCCCACTCACTTCTTTATTTTTTTTTAAATTGAAAAGTACTTTTATTTGATTGACTTAAAAGAAAAAAAGAATATGTCTGATTATATAAAAATGGAAACAAGAGTGGAAAATGTGTTGGATGTGGGGAGAATGGTGTGTAGAGGGAAATTTAGAGGTTTATGTATCTACAAAAACATAATTTGAGTTGTCTAAATAATATAAAAGAAAATAGTAAGTGTATGAGGGACCAGCGAGATAGCTGAGTGGACTAAGTGCCTGCCTAGGCAAGCACAGGGACCAGGGTTTGATCCCTGGCACCACATGCTCACTGGCCTTGCGCCCTGGTGCGCTGAGCCCACCACCAAGCCCAGGCATGATGGTACACGCCTGTAGTTCCAGTGCTGGGGAGGCTGAAAACAAGAAGCTCATGATCTGCACAGTGAGGCCCTGCACCAAATACATTTTTAAAAAGCATATGAGTACATGTGAATATAAATTATATAGTAAGACATGAATAATGAAGAACTATTAGAAAACCATACTCTCATAGCTAATAATAATAAAAAGAAAACGTTATCGATATTTAAAATAAAAGTTCATATCATTACAATTTCTTTATGTGTTAAAAGACTACGAGCAAATATGAACAATAAATTCCACAACTTGGATACAATGAGCAAAATCTTTAAGAAACATCTTGCCAAACAGTATTGAAGGTGTAGAAAATCTGAGGCACCTTTTATGTTCTAAACCCTTTAAGGTTATATATATATTATATATTATATATGTTAAATTATATAAATATATAATATATAATTATATATAGATAATATATTTGTATATAATTATAATATATATAATAATTTTATCTCTGTAATTCAATATTAAGAATCTTATAATTCAGTAATAGGAAGACAACTATCAAAATATGAGTAAACCTTTTTTAGACACATAGAACTCAGCCACTAGGGTGGTTAACTAACTGTTGACTAGAGTGGGGACTGCCTGCCTGAGCCCAGTCAGCATGGGCCTGGGTGTGTCAGAACAGTACCAAAGGAGAACAGGAGGGAAGGATTTCAGCTGGTTTCCTTAGAGCTTCCTTGGGGCTGGTTTTCCTTCAAGGGGCTGAGGCTGAGCTCTGTGTTCATCCTTGCCATTGCCAAGAATGGCTCTTGTTCTCTTCAGGAGAGCTCATGTTCTTGCCTGCACTGGGGTGACACTGGCTGCTCTTGGTGCAGCTTCTCATTGCTTTACTCTGTAACCATTCCCAGATGCTTCAGGGCAGCGAGCTGGCCTCCCACAAAGGCAGAGCATGACATGCCTCGGGACCTATCAGGCAGTTGTTGAACTAAGTTACTAGTGTGCCCACGATGTAGGACAACTGTCCCTGACAGCACTCCGTGTTCCCAGGAGACCCTGCTCAGAGAACAGACTTCCAGGGCAAAGTGAGGAGCTACACATGTAGACGCTCACTCCATGTAGAAACTTACTCCACACACAAGAAGATTTAAAAATATGAGAAAAGAACCTGGTTCATATGTGATTAACACACATGGAGCTCACCGTGGAACAATGGTTTTTTACCTTCTAACCTTGTTCACACTGAAGGAACTGTTTCCTACTAGAGCTGGAGGCTGGAGGCCTAGGCACAGGTAGACTGGTACTAGTATTAGGCAGTATTTTTCAGGTAAGCATTGGAAACTTCTCCCAGCTAGTTTATACAAAAAAAGAAAAAAAAAAAAAATCAATTGACTAAAAGAGTATTCCAAAGCTCACAGGACTTCTGGGAAGCCTAGAGGACCAGGGTCAGAAAACACTGGAACTCAGATTGGCTATAACCCAACCTCAGCTACAAGCAAGCCTCAGGAAACATCTGTGGGGCTGACCAGGGACAGCAGAGGCAGTGGCTGGCACTGTTAGCACCACTGCCCGGGAAACAGGATCAGCGTCACCATCACTGGCACACCCTGCGGCCCTGCCTCCTGATCATCAGTCCTGACTCTCAACTCCCAGGCAGGGGCTTGAAGCTGGAGCTGGGACCCAGCCAGAACAGCTCTGTGCTCAGAGTACCACTCCTCACTGGAGATGGCCAAGGCCAGGGCTGTGCGACCTGCCTGTCTGAGCATGCTGCAGGCCAACGCTCCACCCTGCTCGGGCCATACCTGCTGGCTACTGCAGTCCAAGTATCTGAGAGACACATTCGGTGTGCAGAGATAAAGCAAATGAGGTGGCAAGACTGGGCTAGGATGGTAACGGAGGGAGGCTTCTAGAGCAGTGACGGAAAGGTGTCTGACATCCCCCTGAGAAGAGGACAGAGCTCACCCTGCCCGCTCCTCAAGCACAGCTCTAGGGCCAGCGACAGCCTCCGATCATGGACAGGACTGGCAGGATGTGGGAGGCTGCAGGGAACTACCCAATTGGAGCTTGGCGTCAAATAGCACCTCCACCCAGCAAGTACGCAGAGACCCCGTTTTTTATCTGGACAAAAGGAACCCCAAAACTCTGGCACATTCCCCACCTGAAAGCCATGGTATTCCATCTCCTTTGACAGACATGTGTGTGCACCCCATGCCTAGTGTCATCGCATGGGCTCCAGCTGCTCTGATATGCCCTTTTACTCAAAGTGTATCAAGAACCAGCTCCCCTGAACAGTAAGCTCCACATACATAATCAACCACAAAGCTAGAGAAGGACTACAGGGCAGGAGGTTTCACTTTTATTACACCAATACTGAAAAAGGGAAGTTAGTATACAACTGGAATAACTGATGCACTGAAACCCAAGCTCTCCATGAGTAACAGATTCCACTTCCTACCCATATTCAGCTAGTCATCTAAATGTGTGAGGTGTAAGAGAGGAAAGTCCTTAGATTTGCTTACAGATGCAACAGACTTGAAACAAATGCAACACATCCCACCTAAGCAAGAAGGAGTGGGACCTCCTCACCTTACCCTAAACCTCCTAGAATGCCCACGCTCTTCTGAGCCCAGTCTGGCCAGGAGTTATTTTCATTGGTGTGCTGAGCTGTTCAGACTCTTGGCAAAACTTTGCAAGTAAAAATGCACCATAACTCTCTGACAGCTACTTTGCAGAAAACAAAAGGCAGCAATTTTATATCAACTGCACCAGGAGCAGAATGTGATGCACCACAGAAGCCCACTTGTAACTTTCTCGACCAGTGACCACCAAAGCACTTGACACGGTCCTTACACAGCAGAAGAGGAGCAGTGTGATCGTGAAGCCTGAATCGGATGGGCAGCGTGTTTCCAGGACAAGCTCTAAGCCATAGGTCTGGTGGGCAGGCTAAGAAGCCCAGGGCTGTATATCTCTCAGCGCTGGCAGCTAGCAGAGATGCGAGGGACACCTGCAGACTCAATGGGGGTGTCACAGAACCTAGAAACTGGTCAGTGAAAACAGTAAAGCTTCCACAGCAGGCAATGTATCAGGCAGCAAGGCCATCTCACCCCAGCTTAGGGGAGACACACATAGTCAGCCACGTGACAAACGCCAATGGGCAATCTGTCCAAGATGGCAACTTGGGAACCTGGGTGAGGTGGGCACACTCTCACATGGGAAAGCCCGAAGGTGTCAGGACCAGTCCCTGAGGGTCTCCAATGATGACACCACACCTGAATCTTCACCAAATCAGGCAACCTCCAAGAGGAGCAGCACAACGGGTGATGCCAGCTCTGAGTTGGCAGGAAGTAAGCTCAGAAGGACATGGCACAATTCGCTCACCGTGACTGCAAGCGCGCACAGCACCATCCAGGCACTGAGTACACAGCACGCAGAGGACTGCAAAGAGGGGCCATGTTGGGTGGGAAGGGCAGCACTGATGGAGACCACGGACGGAGTCACAGCCACACGTGGGGAGAGTGCAGCAGCTGGGAATCTCGGCGAAAATGACCTCTGCGCAGAGATGTGGATTACAGCAAGGAGCCAGCCAGGTGGGGAAGCAGGCTGAGATGTGTCCAGGAGAGCAGGGCGACCCAAGGAGGCTACAGGGACACCGGCTCTGGGACTTGACTGACAGTTTTCGCAGCCTAGCCCTTCTCAGGGAAGCTAGTTTCCACCAAGGAGAGCTCACATCCAGTCGGTACTGTGCTCCTGAGGCTCCGTCTACAGTTGTGAAAAGAAGGATCACACCAGAAACAGAGTTGAGGAGAAGACCCTCGAAGTCATCCAGCAGGGACAGCCTAGTCTGCCAGAAGAGAGGTGCAATGGGGTCCAAACACTGGCTGTCAGTGTTTCCAAAGACCAGAGCACCCTGTGCATATACCATGGGGTGAAGGGCCGGGACCCTGAAATCAAACACACATGATCTCTTAGGGGAGCAAACTATCCACAAAGTAAACCACACTATTCTGTGTGTAGCTTTTTCATAAATCTAAAATTATTCCCCAATCAAATTTCATTTTTTTAAAAGAAAATATAGATAGGATAGAATGCTTTAAAATATTTCTATGTATTCTCTTGGCTTTCTATAGTAAGTGTGAGTTTATTTTACAACACAAAGGAAAGTCGATGTGAAGAAGGAATATTTAAGGTAGTGTGGGCCTCTGCCAGTGACTCTACCTTTCCTCAGCTGTAAGACAAATGACTCTTGACACTTTCTAAAGCAAATTAAAAACTAATGTATGAAATGTTTTTGAGATTTGAAAAAAGAGTATGAATTTTAAAAAGTCTAAGAAAGTCAGCGTATAACCCTTCACGGTCAGAGTGAAATCCCTTCCCCCACCCAAGCAGGTGCCTCCACTCATACGGCTTCTCACACACCGCTCATCCTGATCCAGACCTCTGCACCGCAGCCTGGGCTCCCCGAAATGCTTTTCCTCTCTTCTCTGCACAGCATCCCTGGTCACTAAATTCATAGCCCTGCTCCAATGTCACCTTCTCAGAAAAGTTTTCTTAAGATAGTCACCACTTCTCCCCTTCTTGGTTAGCTTTATTTTCCTGTGCAACCCTTCCACGATATAACGTGTATTTTGTTTATTTACTATGTGTTGCCTTCACTACAGCTTAAGCTCCAGTGGAGTAGTAAATATGCGACAAATCTAGCTGACGAGTAAGAAGTCTGCTGAGAGTTGTAAGTTTAGTAACACTAAAAAAATGTGCACATCAAGACTGAGCACGGTGGCGCACGCCTATAAATCCAGGGCTTGGGAGGCTGAAAACAGGAGCATCTCTAAGAATCCAATCTGTGTAACGAGATCCTGTAGATCCTGTACTAATTACATTTAAAAAAAAAGTGTGTATCAGATGACACCATCCCCTCCCTTTCTTGACAGGGCAGATGCCACAGCTGGAGATGTGGCAACCACTTGATGAATATGAGGGGAGGGCCAAATGCCTGCAGAGAGCCTGGCCCAATATCGTGAGCCACTATATCCCCATCCACGGTGCACTGCTGGACTTCTACTTGTGAGATAAAGAGAAAGCCCATTTGGTTTAAGCCTATATTCTGAGAATTCTTGTTCTCTTCAGCCCAGACTAGTTCTAGCTGATCAATATCCCAGTACTTACAATAGTGTCTGGCACCTTGTAGGTGCTCAGCAAATAAATGATCTAGTTGGGCCAGTGAGATAGCTTAGCAGACTAAGCGCCTGCTTAGGCAAGCACAGGGACAGGAGTTTGATCCCCCACACCATGCGCTGGCCCTGCCCCCAGGCACACTGAACTGGCCACCAAGACTAGGTATGGTGGTGCATCCCTGTAATCCCAATGCTGGGGAGACTCAAAACAAGAGGATCACTATGAGTCCAAGCTCTGTAGTGAGACCCTGTACTAAATACATAAATGAAAAAAAAAAAAAAGAAAAAGAAAAAAAATGACCTAGTTATATAAAGTATGTGATTATGATTGAAGCAAGCCCTGGCCAGGTCATCATAAAGATCATGGGAGTGTACAACAGGAGCCTGATGGCCTACGAGTTCATGCCCCAGGGGGAGAGGGGTCAGGGTGAGAGGGGGAGCACTTTTGGGGCGGACAGGCAGAGGAAGACAGTGTCTGAGGAGGTCTGGGGAGCCGAGTCCTAGAGCCACAAGGAGCAGGGGTCAGAGAAACGACAGAGGGAGCCCAGGTAGAGAGATGGAGAGGGCCAGGTATGATATAGGGTCACTGCGGCAGCTCTTGGAACACTGAGGAGTGGAATTAAGGAAAGGAGGAAGAGAGCAAATGGCAACAATGATGCCATCCACATTGAGGCCAGGGGGAAGCACCGGGAAGCCTAACTAGGAGAACCGGGCTTTGCCACACGCACTTGTGAAAGGTTAGGATCTGTTCCAGCTCAGTATATGCTGTGAGCTTTCCAGACTAGAAAAAGACAGCTCAGGCACCTTTCCTGCAAGTTTACAGCAGCTGCATGTAATAGGGGCTGCCCTGGACATAGGTCCCTTGGCCCTGGCCCCCGGTGGGTCACCAGCTGGACCCGAAGGAACACACCTAGGGCAAACAGGGTCCCTGTCAAATCCAAGCAGCCAGTTTCCAACTTACTGGACAGCACTAGACAACCAAACATGTCAGATGCTTAGAATTTGACCAGAGGGTCCTGTTGTGGCTCTCAGAGCCCAAGTCTGAACGTTTAGCTACAACGGGAACCCAGGGCACATGCACATAAAGGAGATGTAGTTAAAAGAAGACCCCAGTCCTAGGCACACTACAGAGGCCGGGGTCCTGCTGGCCTCCCAGCGCTGTCGGCCTTCATGGCCTTTCATCACACAGCTCTGGGACATGGCTGGGCTTCCTGTCTTTCCACTTCCTACTCCCAACCCATAGTCAGGCAGTGCCAAGAGCCCGGAGGGTTGCTCCCTACCTCACCATTGTGGCATCCACCTCAAGCCACAAGAGGAGCTGACATTAATTGGTGGCAGAAAAAAATCGATTTTTCATGGCTGTTTGGAGACCTCTGAAAAATGAAGTGCATTCTGTTTCATCTCCCTTTTACCATGAATGGCGTTTAAATAACAATGTTCTGAATTAAGCAGTTGGCGCCAGAGGCCAGTTCCCAATGAATTAAAAGCAAGAGACTCAGAGACAGCAACTGTCTTCTTCCTCCTCTACTTGAAGTTTTCCAGGCTTGCTGCACATATCTAAAAACCGGCCTTCCAGAACCATCTTTGAAGCCCTGTACCTAGCACTTTTAACCATTTCCACGGCCAGGACCAATGTTCAGAAACAGTTCAAAGAGAAGAAACCATCCAACTTCTTAATAAGCAGTTTGCACACAAGGCTCCCAAGGGCCCTGCTGTGTGGATTGGAATAGGTAAAGTGGGGGCTCAGCTGGTGCAAGGAGGGCCAAACCAGCAAACGGAACAGGCCTCTAGGGCCTCTGGCACAGCCATATTATAAGGCAACAAGTTCTGCCACTTCCTTGCTCAACACAGAAGAGGAAAGAAGTGCCAGAGAAACAGCTTTGGTCTTCATCTTTTATGCCAGCCCACCTAAACTTGGACACTGGGGAGTACTGTAATGAAAAGGAAAGCAAATGTAAAATTCCTAGAAGACAGAAAACACTGCCCGCAGGAGGGTGGCAGAGTTAGTGAGTGGGGTTGGTTTTCCCCAAGTGTGACAGCTGAGAAGGAAAACACTAGGTAGAAGCTAGGTCATTGGCTAGGACCCTGTCCACAGTGTCCACTAGAACCAGTAAACTGTGCTACGTCATAGTCAACAGGAGATACCTAAAGCATGGATGTGTTCCTTTCACTCTAACAACCAGCAGCATCCAGTTAGATGGAAATGGATCTGCCCAAGAAAACTAGATCTAAGGTTTGCTCAAAAATATCACTCTAGAGCCTAAAATGCTGGCCCGACAAATGAGAAAAGAAAATGTTTCCCCTGATTCGTTGCTGAATTTCTGTGCAGCCAATGGTATACAAATAAAAGAAATTCTGTACTCAAACCCACACTGCAAGGGCGTCACACTTGCATACTCCGGGGCACAGGAGCTTGCACGGAGCAAGGCAGGCCTTTTTCCTGACTACCATTAGAGATAGCCTTTCATGACTGCAACTTAAAACAGTCTTCCCGACCAACACTAGACAAGCGTGGCAGGGCACCTTCCAGATGGATGATAGTTTGGCTGCCTTGAAGAGCCCTGAAGAGTAGAGGACAGGGACAGATTGGGCCCTTGAGAGTCCGGAAGCTTCCCAGACCCCAGCATCTTATTGAAAGGCTCTGCACAGTCAGCTAAATAGCACAGTACATGCAGCACATTGTAACACAGATGCAAAAGCATCTACACATCAAAGATAAGATCTGGAGGGACCGCTGAGGAATGTGCTCCCTGGTCTGTACACCAAGTGTCACTAGAGATGAGCAGCCACTGTCTACATCTAAAGATCATACCTAAAAAAATAAAAACCTGGTTTCCCCTAAACCTTCCATGCAGGTGCATCTAATGAGGTATGTAGGAGTGGCTGCTTTTTCTCTGCAATTCCCCAACTCTCTCTGAACCTGTGTCATCAGGCAAAATCAAGGGGCAGTTAGAAAACTCACTGCTGAATGTATGTAAATGAAAGAAATCACAAATAGAGAAAACTGTAGGGCTAGGGATATAGCTCAGTGACATAGCACCCAACTGACAAGTGCAAAGTCCTGAGTTTGATTTCCAGTAACCAATCCCGCCCCCCAAAAAGATGTACTTAATTTTTTTTCTATGTATACAGATTTAATAAATTATTCCACAAATCCCCTGGAACTTCAAGCACTTCTGAGAAATGTTTCCAGGTGAGAACAATCTTTCACATAACCACTGGAACTATTTAGCCAAACAGTCCATCTAACTTGATACTGGTCCATGAGAAAAGAACAGGATGCAGAAGGGCCTCTGGAAGTCTGGGAAGCTTTCAGGTGCCAACACCTACTTCCTTAAGAAGTTTCCTAACTGCCATGTCACTGCAGACCAGAGACACACAGAGATATGCCATGAACTGAAGCAGCCCTGGGCTGCTGACATGCACACACAGAGGCGGTCCAGAGGGCAGCTGGAGGAGACACAGCCACAGGCTAAACACTGTCGTCCAGCTAATTAGTTGTCTGTAGGAAAACAATGTAACGCCAAAATGAGAATGAAATGGAAAGCCCACCAAAATTTTAAGGTAAAGCGGGCAACTCGCTCTGGGCAGCCTCACCTCCAATTCTTGGAAGCCGCTCTGGTTTAGTGACCTCCAAAGCAGAGGGAAAAAGCACTATTTCAAGGCATTGCTTGCTGAAGTGACTTTGATTTCCCTTGCATTTTGGAAATTCACTAAAGTAAGTCTGAGTGCAACAGACACCATCAACAAATGTGTCACTCTGCCAGCCCAAATGTCTAGTCCATAGATAATAAAAGGAAACAGAATTACAAAAACATGAATGAAATCTAAATTTCCAACAAGGAATTTACAATCCAGGAGCCAAAATAACATTGCATGGCTACTGAACATAATTTTGAAATAGAGCAAAGAATCATTAATTTGACAGAATGTACCCTCCTCCCCACAGCCGTCCGTCATCAAAACGTCATCAAAAGGCCACATCCCCCCAGGAGGCCCAGCAGCCAACAGAGCTGCAGCACACACTGCGTGTGAGGGCAGGGCCAGCCTCTGTGCAGCAAGACTCACCTCCAGCCTGCTACCTGGGCTCTCCAAGCTAACAGTCAGCAAGGCCATGAGACCAGAGCCCACCCACATGATGCCCAGTCCTGAGAAAGGAGAATGAGGACTTAGAGCGCACCAGCAGGACAGACGGTAGCTGGCAGCAAGCCTGGCTTGCAGCACAAAGCTTCCGTAACTTCTCCACGGCGAATGCAGGCAGAGCAACAGGCATCCCTGCTGTTGGTTTAGCGCTCGGTGACTTTGCTCTCTCTGTACTCCAGCTCTGAAGGCACTCAAGGATGATGCCCATTTCCTGTTTCATGTTCCCCTCAGCCCAGCATGATCCAACGCATATCTGGCCATACAGAGATGCTTCTTCTATCTCCAAGGTACCTAGCAAAGGCTAAAATCCCATCGGAGCCCTGTCCCAGAAACCTGACTCCAGACACAACTGTGCCAGCCAGAAACAGTCCCAAGACTCTATGCCAAGTGCTGCCAAGCTGGAGACACCATGGCACCCACTGCTCAGAACAGGAATGCAACCTGCCCTCCTCCCCACTTCTTACAAGATGTCGAGCATGTGCTGCTTTATTTAAGATCCAATGGTGCTCCTCTATCTTTGCTATCGAGGACAAATCAGAAGAGCCTCATAATCCTGACGCCTTGCGAAAGGACTGATTTAACAGGTAAGGGAACTCCAAATCTCGTGAAACCTGGGATGGGGTGCACCCTGTGCTCCACAGAAGCAAGCTCACACCAAGCCTGAGACATCCCATGCCCCTAAAAGCCTTAAATCACATTTTAATATATTGAACTTCAGGAATGATTCGTTTATAATTTGCAATAAAAAAAAGAAAAAAAATATCACATTTGCCCTCACTTTACCCCTGCTAGAACTCCTAGTGCTAACATCTAAGATACATTGAGCATCTCGCAAGAAGGACAGGCTGCTCCCTGGCCACTGGATCTGGCCAGATGGTGTGCCCCTGGGTCATCCCCTGGTGCAGCTGTCTTATGCTGCCAACCACACATTCCTCGAGGCCTAGAAAACTAGCACTTCAGGTACCAACTAACTACTATGCTGCGTGTGACAGGCTGTCATGAGGAGGAAAGAAGATGGCAGGCTGGAGCTCAACGTGAAGTGTCAGTTCTTACAACTCTATGACTTGGGAACTTCAGCTTAAATATGTCACAGGAGAAAGCACCCATCCTGCAGAGCTCACGAACTGGGGGAGTCACTGAGTTCTTAGGGAATATATAATGCACCAGCATGAGGGGGGTCTCAGGGAGACACCACTATCCTCAATTAGGAGAGCACGCAAGCTGGCAGGCCCCAAGTGGGGCATCTGCCACATCACTGGAAGCCGTGGGCAAGCCACAGCCTTGCTAGAGGCTGGCTGAACAACTCTGGCAAACAGCAAGGCAGGTTAGAGGCATCCTCCCCCCAGGAAGACGCTACTGCAGCCAGGTAACAGGCGCTTGTCTGTGATCAGTGCATGGGAGAAAAGTGATAAATAGCTCGAACATGATCTTTCACTTGTGCACAGATAGAATACTACCTTAGAACGGCTGACTCACCAGTGAGGTAATCCGCTGATACTGGGGACCTACCAGAGTGCGTGTTTCTGGGCTCAGGAACAAAAACCCAGCTCGTACCAACTCATGTAGCACAGAAAACCCAGTTAGAACAGAATTCCATAGTAGGCATCTTCCAGAATCTTGAGGGCAACTTCTAGCAAACAACCAGGAGCATCATATCCCAGGGAGGGGACTTATACTCGAGCTTTAGGGGGACACTTTACGAGGAAAGAAAACACCAGTAACTTGTCCCCTTTCTTCCTCCCAGAACTGCTGGAGGGCCTGAGGCTTTTCAGTAGTGCTCTCTGGGAACATGCTGCCTAGCTAGTAAGGGCTCAAGGTCAGGTCTGAGTACAGCCTGTCACTGTGGCTGTACCTTGTTAGCCCTCTGGAAGCTCCTTCCCCTTTGACCCCACCCAGACTTCCAGGACAAAGACTCATTTTCCACCACAACATGCAGTATTAAATACACATGCCTCAGTTCAACACGCAGTTCCTGTTCATCTTCTGCCAAAGCCCTCGAGACTGCCAGCCACATATCTCCTGTGCCCGCTGCTAACATGCTTCTCTCTGTGCACACCGTTTCCAGTCTTCACAGAGGACTGCCTGTGGGAGGTTCCCTTCTCCCAAATGACGAACAAATCCAAAGACCATTTTGATAAACTGACCCGAATACCGTCCTGGGCCTATTCCTGCAACACTGAGGCTGTTACATAAGTTTTCTGGAATTTCTTCAGCCTGCTGAGAGTAGAGGCCGGTGGTCCCCTCATGCAAAGCAACACAGCCTGCCTCTTGTTGACACCTGCGTGACAGTGCATGAGCCAGCAGAATTAAGTCCTCTACCCTTAATAACAATTCAGCTCTGCAATGTTTCTGCAGAAAAGATGCTCCAGTGAAGAGCATGTGATGATTTATGACTTGGTGTTCAAACGGTGAGCCTGATGCTCCACACACACGCGGGTGGCAGTGAGCAAGCTGGGCCTTGATGGCCCCAGGCTCTGAGGAGGGCCAGTCCTCCAAGACAGCGCCATCGAACACCACGGCTACCTGGCTGTAGAAACACGCTCAGTGCCAAATGATTAACCTTGGCCCACATGGCCAGAAATCTGATGTCCTAAATTACTTACATTACACCCAGAACCTATCAGTGGCTTGACAACATGAACATATAATTCTATACCTTTTACTCTTTCGGCAATAATTCAGCTGAATCCTGCGGCTGAAGCCAAGATTTCCAGACTGAAAGTGTACTTTCCATTTGATTAAATACTAATAAATGCAAGAATAAAACACCCGTCTTTTATCTTACAGTAAATTCTTCAAAGACCATATACTCTAACAATTAATTTCTCCTCTGGTGAAAGGGACAGGTCCTTCCCCTCACAGACAGCTTCACACTCTAAAATCTTAATTACAACAGTTAAAACATAATTTATAGTAGTCTGGGGCTTACAGAACGATGACATCATTGCACAGGTTCTTGGATTCTTGAAGTGACCTGTCAGTGGCCAGGTCTCCTACGGAATACCCTGGACAAGCGTTAAAAGGACAAAATGTCAGTCCAGGCCTCACTCTCGCAGCAAAGGCAGACCACATGCACAGGGCAAGAGCCCTCACCAAACCACGTGAGTTTCCACCACACAAACTAAGAGACAAACCCGAGTTAACCCTAGCTTGTTTTCCTATGTGTTCACTACCTCAAAATTTATAAAACATTTTCACATATTTCATCCACTATGGGGGCAAAACATTGCCAAAGGAAGGTGGTACTTTGCAGAACATTTTGTTTTCCACCCTTATAAACAGAGTACTGAGTCAGTGCATAGACATTAGACACACAGCAATAGACATCTTGCATATGCATAGTGCATGACTGGTACCCAGTGAGGCCTGTCACATGCCCTCTCCTGTGACCATGGAGGGAGCTACCCTTCAATGGGATGCTCCCTGCTGTGAGCCCACAGAGAGGTTAAACATCCCCAAATAAGGCACACAGGGAGCGTGCCCAAATCACATAACATCTGCTAAAGCGTTTCCTGAATAGGGTCCTAGTCTCATGCTAGTGACAAAGAATTAATCTCTTTAGAAACTGAAGTAAAACTTGTAGGAAACCCAAAGGAAAATATCAACTTGATGAACAGTCCTGGGCTATGGCACTTGAGTTAAATTAAGGAATATGCTTTCATCCAGAGTAACAGTGGGACAAAGAGTCTGGACCTGGAAAGTGAAAAACCCAGCCTGGGCCTCAGGTCACCTGGAGCTCACGGCTTTCTCAGGTCACTCTGAGTACATGAGGCACATTTTCTTCTTTTAACAGGGACACTGTAGAGACCAAAAATAAACAAGAATGGGAAGGCACTGCGCAGCTCCTTGTGGGCTGCCGGGCCATCACCAAGCATCCCACTGTACACATCCCCACTACAGGACAAGCTAAGCCTTGTGAATTCTAACAGCACATGGTGATCCAGGACATAGTTGCCAAAGGTGAAAAAAAAGTGCAGACCCTGCCAATGCAGTCAAAGCATTACCTTTAAGATGACAGAGCTATGAGGAAGCAGAAGGGAAGGTGGAGACGCCCTGAAGCAGTTACTAAGGTGAGCAACAGGGGGCAGACACCCCCAGCCAAGCAAACTTAGCCCCCACTACTCCCCCTATATGAGGCTGAGTGATTAGCTTTTCAGGATATGGGACATACATTTCCTTATATTAATACAGAATTAAAATTCTCCCTGCATTATTAGAAATAAGCTAAGGGACTCTATGTCTTCCTACCAAAGCAATGATAGATGTCAAGGCAATCAGCTGGAGAATCCATCAAAGACTGCCCCCTGCTGTGCAGGAGACACATGCAGCAGAGTGTACAAACATCCCAAGGCATGCTCCAGATACAAGTTATCCTCAGGTGGGGTTGTCTGTGAACTCAAAGAACAAAGGACACCAACACACACACACACACACACACACACACACACACACCCTGCATCCATATGATACTTCTCAAGTCCTGGAGCTCAAGGTGGAGGTGTGGAAACCAGAATGTGAAATCACTGAATCAACACTAATTTATTTTCCCTACAGTTCTACCTCCTAGCCACATTCAGAGAAACCCTGCCTACATTTCCAAGAGCAGCATTCAATAACAGTTGGCATTTACATCTTGGTGTTTTGTAAATGCTCAAAGGTCTCCATTTTCACTGACAGCTTATTTCTGTTTTTGCTACGAGTACGTATAACATCAGTGACCCAACAAACTAATAAAATTCTGGTTGAATTTCCAAAAGGGAAGATGAGTAAGCACCAGGAAGGTTACCTTGTCAACCTCATCATAAGCAAGAAATAATGGACTTGAATTTGTACAATGCTATTTGGGAAAAGGTAGCTGTTTTATTAAGCAGTTTTGTATTGATTTTAGTTTATTAAAATTAATCTAAGTGCAAAGTCATAGATATCTTTTTAGGAGACATTCTGTCCTGTTCCTGAAGTAGCAGTGCAATTTGCTGGCTAATCTGATTGCGCCTCCGTAGAAGCTCGCTCTGGTCCAGCCAGGGCTCGGCTGCTGGCCACACAGCTCCACATTAAACTCATCTGACTTCTGGTAGAGAGGGTGTACCTGCCTCAGTGCACTCCACCTCGCCCACAGGGATGTCACCACGTCTCTGCCCTACTGCCTCTTCCTAGCTCTGCTCAACAAGGCACATTTCATAACCATAGACTCTAAAAAGAATTACCTATTTCACAATTTTAGGTATAAATGTACTCATCCAGTAATATATTTCCAACAGCAAAGCTGGATGTCAGACATGAGCTCTTACCCACGTGGACATCAAAGACAAAAGAGTCTAGGCAATTGGACGGAATTTCAAATGGAGCAACTAAAATAGCAAGAGGGACTAAGAAGAAATGAGCGAATACTAAACTCATTAAATAAGTGATTTAAAAAATATTCCCATGCTCTTCCTGGGACATTACAGCCAGGCACCACCATAGTGTAACCCTGTGTCTACCCAACAAGAAGAACCATACTTACAGTCATAGTTCAAAGACTCTAAGACTGAGATAGATCCTGTTTCCTGGATCATCTTCATTGAAATAAAATTCACAACAAAGATCTTTCAGTTATTCTTTTCAATTGCTATCAATTTCTTAGGGAAAAGCAGAGAAGACTCAAACATGTGTTTGAAGACAAGCACCCCACTGACTTTAAGGTCTCAACACTGGGCACTCTACTCCTGCAAGGTGCACCCACGCCATGCCAACACGGTGCTGTTGGGATGGGCTTTGCTCCTTGTCTGAGTCTAAGACTGTTTAGCAAAGCAGCACACAGTGGGTGGCTGGAGGACAGAAAGTTCCTCCTCATAGCTGGGGAGGCTCGAACTGCAAGGCCAAGGCACTGGGGATCTGGCTCCTGGAGAAGGCCACCTTCTACAGCTGGTGCCCTCCTGCTGTGTTCTCACAGGACAGAAAGGACTCTTCACATTCTCTTTTATCCAGGCACTTATCACATTGCTGCGTGTTGAACAGCTGCTACCTAACCCCTTCCCAAAGTCCCCACTTCTTAATACCATCACCTTCCTACTCTAGCTTATTAATGGAGAACAGAAAGAGTCAGGGCACAACACTCCAGGTAGGGAAAAAAAGATGAAAATATCTGATTAAACTAAGAGGAATTTTAGTGGTTTAAATGAAAACTCAATGTTTAATATAAAAAATCATTTTATCTCAAGTTATTTGAGATATACATAACATTTACATTTATATACAAAACATGTCTTAATAATGATTGAAAACAGGTTCAAATGATTCAAAATCAACCTGCAACCTATTTATCTACAAACAGC
>PVKN010012963.1:0-20337 GCA_004027915.1 Capromys pilorides
AGTAGAAAAGGGCAAGGAAAGAGACTTGTCCCTGCATATGCTTTTTCCCTGTTCAATTTCATTCCACACATATTTTTCTATTAACAACTTAAAAACTTTATATTTAGTACCTAATCTTGGCCTTTTAGCTGGTATTTCATCAGTGTCCACTGTAGAAAACACAGAGCTAAAAAGAGAAAAAGAATGTAAGTACACCAGTATAGAATATGCACACACATCTATTTCTATAAACAAACTGAAATATTCAAGGCAGTGGCTGTAGCTGTTGTAGAATTACGTGCTTAGTGTATACAGCATTCTGGGTTCAATCTCCAGTACTACAACAAACAAACAAACAAACAAACCTTCCCCTTCATCATCCAACATAATCCTCTGCTATTCACTTTGTCCTAAAAATACGATCCAACAGAAGTTTTAAAAGAGAATCCCTAGATCCCGTATGAAATACATAAAAAAAATTATAAAAGAGAATCCCTGTAACCTGGCTAGACTTCAAATTCCAAAACTAAAGAATTTCATTTTGACTGTAATCCTAGCACTTGGGAGGCTGAGGCAAGAGGATTAGTGCAAGTTCAAGACTAGCCTGGGCTACAAAAGTGAGTTCAAGGCCAGCCTGAACTGCACAGTGAGACCCTATCTCAAAAAGACAAAAAAGGGCCAGCGAGATGACTCAGCGGTCTAAAGCACCTGCGTAGGAAAGTTTAGGCAACCGAATGGACCACGGCTTCATCCCTGGCACCACATGCTGTGCCATCCCCACCCCCAGTGCAGGCTAAGCCGACCATAACACAAATAAATGAAGTTAAAAAAAAAATTAACTTAAATTAAAAAAAAAGAATTTCATTCTGAAAGATAATCTGCAGAAAGTTATCTTTTTCCTCAGGTGACAATATAAGCAGCATTAAAAGTATTCTTAGCTAGAAAAGGGTGTTATCTTTAACTGCATTTCTTTTCTTTTTTTTGTACTAACAATCAAACTCAAACTTTGCACTTGACAGGCAGACGCTGTGCCACTGAGCCACAGCCCCAGCCCTCGCTGCATTTGAATTATGGAACTACTTCAGTGATTATGAAGAAGCTGGGATTCAGGAATGTCTTTAGACTCCTGTATAAAGAAGGTAAAGGCATATAGTATACTACTAATTCTTCTGAATCCCTACGATTAATCATACTTCCAAAAAAAATCAGTAGAAGAGATATCAGGAGAGGGCATAACTTTAAACCACTTTTGTCTCTTACGAAAGTCTTGCTGTGCTGCCCCGGACTGGCCTTGACATTTCTGTGATGCTCAGCTGACCTCAAGCTCAAAATCCTCCCACCTCAGCTTCCTGAGGGCTGTGATTACAGGCTTGTGCCATCATGCCCAGCTGGGTTATAAACATAAGCACCCCTCAAGACCTCTTGGCTTCATTTTGACAAAACTGGCCTCACACTCTGTAAGCCAAACGCCCCAGCACTGAGCCACGCTCCCAAGCACCAAGAGCTACTTGAGTTGTGGGATGTGCGCACCTACAGAAAAGCACAGCTGCTCCATCTCCAAACCCTTGTTCCACTGACAGGCAGAACTGGCACCAAAGAGAGTGAATAAGGCACAGGGTGCAGCAGCTACGGTGTAGGTCTGTAACTGCACTCTGGGGGGCCAAGGAATGAAGATCAAAAGTTCAGGCCCAGCCCAGACACAGCAAGGCACCTGTGCCAAAATAAAAAATTAACTTTCTTTTTTTTTTTTTGGCTGGGGATGTAACTTAACTCAAAGATCCCGGGCTCAAACTTGAGTTGGGGGAGGGGGATTCATTTATTTATATTTATTGATTTTTGATTCGGGGTCTCACTGTGTCGCCTAAACGGGCCTCATACTCAGTGATCCTCGTTTCAGCTTCGGGTTGCTAGGATTACGGGTGTGCATCACCACACCTGGTGGGGGGTGGCAGGGGTAGGGTGTTAAAGAGAAGGAACTGACAGTCTCTTCTTCAGCAAACATGTAGCAAGTGTTTATCACGCTGCAGACCTTGCGCACCAGCCCACCACATACATTAAGCAACAGTTTAGACACTCTGTAACAGTATCAACCCTACTGAAAGACCGAAATGAAGAACGAATTAATAAGTAAGTGCTACAATTTTGTCGACAGCGAATGTCATCAATGACCTACATCCTAGATTCCTGTATTAGTCATTTGGTTTCCTCCACTCTGAGATACCAACTTTCACGTTACCTCCTCTGACCCCGAGGCTTACAAACTGAAATCAGCCAGGATCTGTCTGTGGCCCCAGGTCCTTGCGGGTGGGGGTGGGGGTCGAGGTAGAAAAAGTGCTTGAGCCTGTGCAAGTCCTGCTCTCAAAAAAGAAATCAGAAGCAAGAAAGATGAAGGGGAGTGAAGAGGAAAGGTAGAGAGGGGGAAAAAAAGGGGGGGGGGAATCAGGTTGGGGGGTGTGGCCCAGTGGTACAGTAGGCAATACATGTGGCCTGGCACAAAATAAAATGACAATGAAGGGGAAAAAAGAAATTAGATCATTAAAAATCAGGTGTACGAAATTTGCAAAGGATTGCATTTTCTACATTCTTAGGCAAAAGGAGGCACTATCAAAGGTAGTGGAGGGTAAGCAAGAGCAAACTGTACCTCCCCCAAAATTTTAACTAAATTTTACTTTTCACGCTAGTGGTTTTTCAAAGGAGGGTGGTACGTAATTGTTTTTCCTCGTCAACTAATGCTAAAGCATACAACCAGGTCCCTCCCCCTTTTGGCCCCAAACACACAGTTTGACAGCTGTTTTCGAACAAGACTGTTCCTCTGCGCTAGGAAAAGTGTTTTCAGTCGGCGCGACTTTGGGCAAAGCTCGGAATGCCGCTTCCCTCAACCGCGCCTCGCCGTCCGCGGGTGACACCTGCGGGGGTGCGCGCTGCGGAGCCCCGCGCCGCCACGCCGCGTCCCCATGCTGAGCTTCAGAGCGGGAAGCTCGGCCCATGCAGCCAGCTCTGACCCACGGTCGCCGGCCGCTCGCAGAGGTGCGCGCTCTCCTCCCGGGCCCCGGGCCCCGCGCTGCGACGTCACCGGAACACCGCAGCCGTGGGGGAGGGGAAGCCCGGGCCTCGCTCGGCCGCTTCTGCCTCTCACCTGTTCGAGCGCCGCCTCTTCAGCAGGGCCCGGGCAGGGGGCGCTGAGCGGTCGCAGAAACGGAAAATGGTGCCGAGGATCCTAACCAGCCATCTGTACATACCAAGCCCAAGCAGCAGCGGCAGCCGACACACCCCGAGACGCACACCCCAGAGCTGTCGCCGCCACCGCCGCCTTCCCCGCTTCGGCCCACACCGCCTAGACTTAGTCGCTGGCTGGTGACGCGACTCCAGGGCCCATGGATTCCACGCTCCCCGCACAAGGGGGCCTCAGCCCTCCGGCTGCCGCTCCTGACGTCACCTCCTCCCGCCCGACCGGAAAGCTTCCTGCCCGAACTGCGCACGCGCAGCGTGGCACCGCCCCCTCCTCGCGAGCCTAGCAACAAGAACGCCTGCGCGAGGTCCGGAGCCCACCGCGGACGAAAGCCGGAGGGCTGTGGGTGGGACTTTGTTTTTGTCCAGTCATAGTCGGCCTGCGGGACAAGGCCCACGGACTACGTGTGCTGTTGCCCGGCTCTGGGGCCAGCGTCCCAGCGTCCCGGCGCAGTTGTGTTGGATTGTCCGGTAGGCGCGGTGAAAGTGGGCCGGGTTAATTAGCAAACGTTTCAATGTTTTAGGCGCCTTTTGGGTTGTCCCTGCTTCTCCCCCATACCGAATGCAATAGGGATGTTACGTCCTTTTTATAAATAAGGACAATCAAATGACACAATAAATAGTTTGTCTAAGATCACGAAGCTGTCTGCTGGCGCTGTTGGAGTTTGAGCCGGAGAAAGAATACCAGCATCAGTTCAGTGCCTTGAAGGTCAGTGCATAGGGAGAGACAAGGACATAGATAATTGTTTTAGGATTAGAGGGCAGATGTCCGAGGTGGATGCCAACCCTAAGAGTGGACAAGGACGCCTCCCTGCGTAGCTGCTACAAATTGTGCACAGAAATTTTTTTTGACACTTTTCCCTTTGGAGGCTTGATGATTTCAGCTTACGTGATGAACGTCCAATAGGAAGGAAAAAATGGGACGAGTTTATTAATGAGCAAAACCAAGAAAGCTTCTACGAAATACAATCCTCAAAGAAGGTCTGATGCTGAAATACAGGCAAGCAAAGGAAAGGGGGCTGGGCTTTCTAGAGGAAAGAGATAGGACAATGGGCTTAGAAAGTTTGCAGAGAGATACACACAGTGATTGTCTACTACCGCACTTAAAGTCTCCCAGGAAAGAGTTGCGTGTCAGAACCCGAGGCTCTGCTTACGTATTTTTTAGGTGGTGCTGAGAACTCAGCCCAGGACCTCACAAATACTAAGCAAGTGCTCTGACCCCCAAGCTACACCTCCCTGGGCCCCAATTTCTTCTTCACATGAAAAGATCTTTCCCATGAGAAAAGGAGAGGGAAAAGGGCAGACCTGTGACACACGTGGTACAAGAAAGAGGCAAATTAAAGGATACACTAGGTCTGAGAAGGAAGGAAAGGAAGAGAAACTAATAAATAATGGTGGACACTGCGCAGGTCCCTTGCCACAGCTAAGATGCCTAATCAGCCTGAAGATCTGAGAGGCGGGATTCATTAACCCCATTTTACAGGCTGACAAACAGGCTTCCATAGGACTATTGCTGAGCTAGCCAAGTGGCTGGCTGAGCCACCTGCAATCAATGTGAACAAGTTTTGTAACACGCTTCCTTTGGCATAACAAGGCCAAGGTTATCAGACAGATGGACTAGGAGCAGTCCAGGATATACCTGGTCCCTGGCCCTACCTCTAGGGCTCTTTCCACCAGCTTTCCTCTACCCCACCCCTTGACGTTCTGTTTCCATCTTGGAGCTGACAGTGGACTAATGCATCTGAGATCAGGAGCTGACCCAGACCTCTCCACCTTTAAGCTGTGGGCATCTGCGGTGGAGAGCTGGCCAGTTTTCTTAGTTATTTTCCTTGTTGCTGAGACAAAATATGTGACACCTACAAGTTATACAAAGAAAGAGAGGTTTATTTTGGCTCATGCTTTGTAGAGATGGCAGTTTGTAATTGGCTGATTCCAAGGCAGGGTGGCATGGCATGTAATGGGGGAGAGGTCTACACAGTGTGGCATTGAGGAGCAGAGCAGGGAGGGAGATAAACCCTTCCAGGCCATACCCTCAGGGACCAGCCTTTTCTGCCAGTCCCACCCCAACACCAAGCCAGCCATGCCCCCCATCCTCCAACCACGCTCCCCAAGCCCTGCCTCTGAACACAGGAGCTTTGAGGAAACATCTAGATAGAAACTGCAGCACCAATGTAACTGGCCATTAGCAGCCAGCGTTCGCGCCCTTGTCCAGGGTTTCCTGAAGGAACTCAATCTCTCAGGGCCACCCTTCCATCCTTTCAACATCTCTGATGACTCCCAACATCAAGGAGCTACCCGTCCATCTCCATTGCTGGCCTGCTCAGAGGTCTGAAAGGCAATATATAGGTGACATCTCTGTCTTTGTCTATTAGGGAGCTACTAAAAGAAAAAAAAAAAAAAAAAGGCTTGGTTTGATTCCGCCAAGCTTGGGAGGTTTGTTTGGAGTGGTCTAACTTAAAATGTAAGTCCTAGGGCAAGTCTGCCCTTAGCTTAGGGTGGCGCTAAAGCAGGTAGCCAGGAGGAAGAGGAGCTGCTGAGAGAGAAATATCCTACTACTGACGGTGACAGCCTGAATTCTGCAAGTGGTCCATACTGTTTCCAAAAGAAGGGACCCAAGTCAGAAGTCACAAGCCTAGGTCTCCTGGGTGACAGGATTTCCTCATAGAAAGAGTTCTGTGGAAGGACTGGCTCCCAGATTCTCATGACCAGTGCTCGGGGAGCCAGGTATTTCAAAATGATATCAGAAATTTGGCTCTAACAACAATTTTTAAAATAATAGTTTATGATTCCCATAAGAGCCAGGTGTGTAAAAATGCCAGCACTCAGGAAGCTAAGGTAGAAGGAGTGAACGTCAGAAGGTGACCAGGACTGTGTGGAGAGACCCTCAAAAAAAAAAAAAAAAAAAAAAAAAAAATCCAACTAAAGTATCTGATAGCAATGGATAGTACTTTAAATATTGAATCTTTTCTTCAAACTTTTGTTTATTCTGTTTAAGATACTTTTTGTAGGAAAGCATAGTTTGCCTGGTCTTCTAGAAATTCTTGAATTTTTTGCACAGCACTCTACAAAGTTACTAAAGGGACTGGATGTGTGATTTTTATTTGCTACATTATAAGGAAAGCATGGTTTCTAAAACAAACTAGCTCTAGACGATGAAGAATTCTTTCTAAAAAGGAACTGAGGTGGGCATCTCGCTGTTACCTCGGCTGACCTGGAACTCCCTGGCCCAGGCAATTCTCCTGCCTTAGCTTCCCCAGTAGCAAGGATTTCTGCTGTGCAGCACCTCACCTCGTATGAAAAATACTTCTTAAACCAGAAGATCAGTAGACAGATATTTTTTTTCTTGTTTTGTAGTAAGTTACTAAACAAGGATTTTTTTTGGCAAATAGTGAATAATGTCAGCATGTAAACGTACTATCTTTTATATATTATGTGTGTTTATTGTGTTTTATCTTAATAGAACCCAGGGCTTTATGCATGCTAGGGAAACACTGCCACTGACCAATATCCTCAGCTGTATCTGTAATATTTTTTGAGGCCAGTGAGATATTCAGCAGACTAAGTGCATGCTTAGGCAAGCACAGGAGGACTCGATCCTAGCAACACATGCCGCGCTGGCCCCACCCCAGGCATGCTGAACTGGCCACTGAGACAGGGCGTAGTGGCACCTCTAATCCTAGCACTGAGGAGGCTGAACACAGGAAGATCACTCTGAGTCTGAGCTGTGTAATGAGACCCTGTACCAAATATGTAATTTTTTTCTTTCTTTTTTTTTTGAGACAAGATCTCTATGTAGCCCAGGATGGCACGGACTGACAGGCATCCTCCTGCCTCTGTATCCCAAGTCCTGCAACTGATTTCAGGCGTGTGTGCCACCATACCAGGTCTATTTGTATTATATATAGCAATGAGTTAATGCAACTAAGTTAAGAAAATAGCCAGGTTCCCTCCTTGAAGGGCGAACCCAATCTGCTAAGCAAGGAATCTGTCTTCCCATCCCTCTGTCATCTCCACGTCAGCTCATCAGCTCCCAGGCCAATCCTGAGGCAGTGACAGCCTGCGGGCACACAGCACCCTTCCCACCCCCACCCACCTCCTCCCCCTCTTCCTCCTCCTCCTCTTCCTCCTCTTCCCTCCTCACAGACTCTTTTGAACCCAGTTAAAAAGAACCTTTTGTAAAACTTTTCCTGCCACTGGGACCTCCAACATCTTACTGCTTCCTGTCTATAGAATCTTGGGCACGCGTCATGATATCATTGTTATGACCATTGGCTGATAATAAAGACTGTCTTCTGAAAGAAGGAAATTTCTGTCTGTCTGTCTGTCTGTCTGTCTGTCTGTCTGTCTCTTTTGGGGGTTGAATTTATGCATGTTAGGAAAGTATTTTACTGTTGAGCTATAACCTCATCCCTTTTTATTCCTATTTTTCTGGTACTAGTGATTGAACTTAGGGCCTTCAGTCCCCCATCCTCAGCCCTTTTGTTATTTATTTTGAAATGGGGTCTGGCTGAGGTGCTAAATTGCCCAGGTTGAGTTTGAACTTGAGATCCTCTCACCTCAGTCTTCTGAGTAGCTCCAACTACAGGCAGGTAAAATCATCCTGGTTCTTATTTCTTTTCATGGGCGCTCAAGAAATGTTTGGTGATTGAAAGAATGAGGAAGTGACACAGCTGTATGGTTGGAGGGTGCCAGTCCGAGATCACCTTGTGAGATATGAGTGGAGGACACAAACTTTTTGAACATGAATAATAGGCCATTGCTGGCAAGGTCATGCCTGTGGACAGAAGACAAAGGGTTCCCGAGAGCAGCCCGGGCCCTTGATGGCGTGGGTGGGGACAGCGCCACCATCCCTGGCTCTCAGGAGCAGTGAGTTCCACTTCATCCTGTTTTTCCTGTCCATTCATTTGGAAGTTCACCACGTCACTCTTGTGGCAAGTGATTTCTAGGTTACAGAGAAGGAAACAGTACGTAGTACTGCACAGTACTACGTGGGAGCCAAGGACAACCGTGGCACGAATCAGTCACAGGACTGACAAAGTCTTGATGAGCTGATGAGGGAGGAAGGAAGTGGTTTTCTTCAAAATACCTTCAAGTGAGTGTTCTTCAAAGTGAGGAGAAGAATTGCTCCATTTGGGAGGAATCTTTAAAATACCTTCAAACGCCGAGTACAGCAGTGCTTGCGTGTAGTTCTAGCACTGCAATGGCTGAGGCAGGGAGATGGAGAGTTCAAGGCCAGCCTGGGCCATGTAGCAAAACTCTGTATCGCAAACAAACATCTTTGATGGCAGATAATAGGAGGCTCAGGAGAAGTTGGGAAAGTGGTCCAAAGAGGTACTGTGTACTCTCACGGCGGCGTTCCCAAAGGTAGCATCCTACATAGCCCGTGGTATGGCAGACAGCCCTCAAGGCTGCTGCGGGGGCGAAGGGTGGTACAAGCCTAGACTCGGTGCGTGTGGAGTTCCGTGCAACCTAACCGCGAGTGTGGGTGTCCACAGCAGCCACTCCAGCGGAGCCACAGAGCTCTGCCAGCTTGGAAAGCCCTCTGCCAAACGGCTTGGTGGAAGAGCCTGGGTCCCACCGCAGGGAGCCCTGGCTTCCACCTCCAGCATCATGGAAAGAAATAAAAAGAAAAGGAAGGAAGGAAGGAGAAGGGGAAGGAAAGGAAGAGAAAAAAATAAAGAAAGAAAGAAAGAAAGAAAGAAAGAAAGAAAGAAAGAAAGGCAGGCAGGCAATGACATTCTTATATCACCCGTCCCCCCACCTTTGGGAATGTTTTGTGAGACGAGTTCTTTCTATATAGGGCAGCCTTCCTTCAAACCTAGATTCCTCCTGTCTCAGCCTCATAAGTGTTGGGATTATGGGTGTGTGCCACACAGCTTGGCCTGTTTTGTTATGGTTTATATTTATCACTAATCTAAAAAAGAAAGAACAGTTTCTCCTGCTACTCTTGTGCTGCAGAACACTGGAAGAAGCACACAGTAGGCAGGTCAGACGCAGTCAGCACCCCAAAGACACAGTCTGCACCCCAGAGCTAATAGTGATGGGCAATAGAAGCGGGTCTTGGTCCTCTAGCTGGCAGGTTTCCAACAAGATGCACATTGACTCTGTCTGATAACCGCTGGGCATCGGAACTCAACAGACATTTATCAGAAAAGTACGCCTATCAGGCAGGGAATAATACATTCCATGAGAGATGCCTAAGAGAAGCTGGGAAACAGCTCACCTTTTGTTCCCAAGGACGGTCATTTGTGAATCAGCAGGTGGAAAAAGCAGGTCACCTACTTGATTTTCCTATTTATAGTTCTCTAATTTACCCAAGCAAGAGACAAAAGAAGTAGACTAAAAGCCTACTAAAGTCTTTCATCTAGAACCCTGAGACCCTAACCCCTGGAGGCCCCCATTCCTGAAACCTCCCTGGAACTCTAGTCCCTGGAGGGGAAGGTCAGCACGAGTTTCCAACCAGTTAGAATGCACAGCAGTGACTGAGTGGCTTACCTGGGTGGTAGGCAGCCTGCTGAAGGCTTCAGTGATGGCCTCTCTTCACCCACCTAACAGCCCTGTGGGTATGTGAAGTTATTATCTTCATTCTATAGCTGAGAAAGCTAAGATGTCAAGAACTTAAATGTTTTACATAAGATCACAAAACTAGTGAGTGGAAGATGTGGGACTCCACTGCAGTCTCCACGTTCATTAGGTCTGAGGTGTGACACGGAAATCTGTACATGGAACTCTTGTTTTTTTTGAGGCAGAGTCTTATTATGCATTTCAAGCTGGCCTTGAACTCAGTATGCAGTCCAGTCTGGCCTTGAACTCTCAGTGATCTTCCTACCTCAGCCTCCTGGATGCTGAGATTACAGGCACAGTGTATACTCAGAAGTTTAAAAGCCCCTCAGGTCTGGGAGTTTGAGGTACGACGATGCCAGTCTGAGCTCAGCCTGGGCAATTTAATAAATTAACTTTGTCTCAAAATTAAAAAAAAAAAAGAGAGAGAGAGCAAAAAAGAAGATAGACACCTCTCTCTCTACGTCTCCCTCTCCCCAATCCCCAAGCCCTAAGCCCCAGGTGGTTGTGGTAACTGGCTTTTTGGGTAGCACTGAGGACTCTCCAGCTATTTATGTGAATGCAGATAGAAAAAAACTGACAAACGTATAAGGAGAGCTATCTGCCCTTTCACAAATGTGCACTTCTGAGAGGTGATGTCCATTCCCTAGTCATCTGGCCTGATGCGCTGTATAAGAATGGATTCCTAAACTGTCTTTATCATTTAAGCTCCCGAGACAGCCAGAAGCCCAAACGTTGTAAGCACCTTCAGCAGAAAGGGAATTAAATTACTGTTATGTCTTTTTTTTCTTCTTCTGTTTTTATAGTACTGGGAGTCGAACCCTCAGCCTTCTGCATGCTGGGCGAGTGATCTGCCACAGATCCGCAGCCCCAGTGTGTCACCTGCCTTTTGCTATGAAGTATAAGTTTAGTGACATCTGATCTTGTAGCTGGTAAATTCTGGCACTGTTCAGTATTTACATTTCCTTTAAAAATAAAAAGAACTGTGAGGCAGATAGAACCTTTGGCCAGAGAGAAATAAAAATGAAGATTGTAACGCAGAAGAAAAAAGTTTCCTTTCATCACAAGCACAGATAGCTTCCAAAGCAGGTATGCAATTGGACTTAATGAAATGTTCTTAATGAAACTTGAGAGTCCATCCATGAGGGATGACTGTATAAATTAACATAGAAAAGTGCATCTGTATACACAGGCCAAAGAATGCTAACTGCATGCTAACTGCATTTGTCATTTCATTCATAAGAGCAGCGCGGGGAAATCTTTCAAATCACCTTTGATTTCAACACACCAAGCCAAACAGCTAGTAAACCGCCCACAAAGAATGAAACTATTTTGAACTTGTCTTTCTGCAAATGCTAATTATAATATGATGGTACGCATAAAACCGCGTAAAGTAGAAAGTACGAACCTTTCTTTGAAAAGAGGAGGAGTCAGGATCCTGACGGGCTGGGACGGCAGCCTGTCGTGGGCCCTACCTGCTGGGGCCACACCTCTGGGTTAGTTAGGGAGCTCAGAGGCGCACAGCCTGCTTAGGAGACGCTCTCTAAAGGCTCTGGGACGAAACGCTCCGCTCTGGGACGGTGACACGCGTGCCCCAGCTTCCACATGCTCAAGTTTTGCGTGCTCCTCGGTCTCATGGGCCTGGCCAGATCGGGTAGGTTTTTTTTTCTTTAGTGATACTTAAAGAAATTAGTGATACTATCATTTCGTGTTTACCTTCCTATTTCCTTCCGTGGATTTCTAATGGTCCTTTATCAGGAAGGAAGAGATGGCTACATGAACTTTCTAACCCTGAGTTGTTCTCCTCGGTAGTAATATCTTTGAATTAACTTTTCCTTAGGTACAAAAGTTAAACGTGCTGAACAATCAGGATAGTGTTACTTTCTTTCACAGTTAAATCTTCTGTGCCTTTTTGCTTCTATAAATTACTATCACTTATTATCTGAAACATTTAAATTAAAGTTTTTATTTGATTTTATTCATCTTGGATTTCTCGAGACAGGCTCGCTGTGTAGCCGGGGTTGGCCCCAAACTCACACTGATCCTCTTGCCTCAGCATCCCGAATGCTGGGGTTACAGCATTTTCATGCCTGGGTAGAATTTTTTTTTTTAAGGTTCTGCTTTATTTTTGTAGAGCTTGGGGTCAAAGCCAGTGCCTTAAATGTGCTAGGAAAATGCTCTACTGCTGAAGGATATACCCCAGCCCTTATCTGGACATTTAAAACTTTATGATGTCCAATATAAAGAGGGTAGGTTTTTATATTTTAATACACTGAGAGTCTTATATTTAAGTTGTTCTTGTAAAACCTTGTAGTTTTATATGCATCAACTATGCTAGTGATTGGCATATTGATAATTTAGACGTTATTAAACATAATAAAGGAGCTGGGAGGTAGCTCAGTAAAATAAGCACTTGCCTGGCAAGCACAGAGTCCTAAGTTCAATCCCTGGTACTGCAAAATAAATAAATAAACAAACATAATAAAGAAATCAAAATTGAAACAGTACCCAAAAAAGCTACAAAATTAAAACCCTAAAATACATGCTAAGGCAACCAAAAAAAAAAAGTATATGATGAGGGGGACAAAAAAACCTCTCAAGCCTTCTCAGCCCCTTGAGGAATCCAGTTCTTTTTCCCATAGCTCATGGTAATGAAGACTGGCATAATTTTTTTGCAGTACTGAGGACTGAACCCAGGGCTTCATTTAAGCTAGCCAAGCACTGAGCTACAATCCAGCTTTTTTTTCTTTGTGGGACTGGGGTTTGAACTCACAACCTTACACTTGCCCGGCAGGCACTTGTGCCACCCCAGCCCCCAACCTGGCTGTTTTTTAAAATTTTATTATG
Organism: Capromys pilorides; assembly: GCA_004027915.1. Lineage (NCBI taxonomy): Eukaryota > Metazoa > Chordata > Mammalia > Rodentia > Capromyidae > Capromys > Capromys pilorides. The sequence goes on from PVKN010012963.1 coordinate 12,616, forward strand.
GGACAGAGTCTCACTAAGCTGCCCAGGCTGGCCTGGAATTTGAAATTCCACTGCCTCAGCCTCCTGAGCAGCTAGTATTACAGGTGCGTGCTACCACACCCTGCACGGTTGGTGTAATTTTTGAAGGGCAAGGGTGAAATGTGTTATGTATTAAGACCAATAAAAATGTTCATGACCTTTAAGCCTGTAGAACCACTGTTGACAACTTACTCTAAGTAAATGTCTTTTAAAAGGAAAAAGGGGAGAGGTGAGATGGCTGAGTATTACACCCTTGCCCAGCATGTGCAAGGCTACACAGAGAGAGAGAGAGAGAGAGAGAGAGAGAGAGAGAGAGAGAGGGAGGGACCTCATCCAGACATAAATCTACTATGCTACTCCTAAGTACATGATACTAGACACAACAAAAATGTCTCATCTGCAAGGAATGGATAAAGCACAAAAATATCAATTTAAGTTTTAAAAAGTTAAAATTTAGGCTGGGAATATTGCTCAGTAAAGAATGAAAAATTTGATTATAGGCATGAACCACTATACCTTGCTAAAGTGTATGTTTATTTTCATTTTAAAATTTTAAAATTAGAATACACCTTTCTAGACATCCTAAGACAGAGGTAGCAATCCCTAACACAAAAACCCGGGGATGGTTTGTGAGCACTTTCTTTGAGTATCCTATTATGTAGCTCTATTTACAAAATTAGAATATGGGCAACCTAATTTTCTCTGCCTTTGTACTTAACATTTTCTGGTAAGTCATTTTCTTCATTGACTTTTAGGAAACTCATTGCTGCATGATAGCATCTAAACAGAGAGACGAATAACAACACATTTTAACTAGATGGAAAAATGGAACTGTAGGCAGCTATAAGCTGGATCTAGCTTTCTCAGTACCTATGCAACCCTGAATTTAGGACTTGTTAGAGAAAGATGTTAGTCATGCATTTGATTGCAAAATTTATTTATTTTTTTATTTTGTTTGTTCTTTTATTTTATTTATTTTTATTTTTATTATTACTACTATGGCTGGCTCAGCCTGCCCTGGGGGTAGGGCTGGCACAGCATGTGGTGCTGGGGATCGAACCAAGGTCCCTGCGGTTGCCTAAATTTGCCTAAGCAGGCACTTTAGACCACTGAGCCATCTCACCGGCCGCAAAATTTATTATTATTATTATTATTATTATTATTATTATTATTATTATTGGGTACTGGGGATCAAACTCAGGACCTCGAGCTTGCCAGGCAGGCACTTATGCTGCTAAAGCAATCTCCCTTGCCCAGCAAAAATTATTATTATTATTATTATTATTATTATTATTATTATTACTATTACTATTACTATTATTTTTATGTGTTTGGAGCCAGCACAGCATGTGGTACTGGGGATGGAACTCAGGTCCTTGTGCTTGACAGGCAAGCCCTTAGGCTGCAGGGCTGTCTATCTTGTGTATTTGGTACAGGGTCTCACTGTGTGACTTCTACTGATTCTCCTGTTTTCACTCTCTCCAGGGCTGGGATTATAGGCGTGTGCCACCACGCCCAGTCTCCGTGGCCTGCTCTTGGCCCCTGGACTGTCTGGCCCAGTCCTTGTGCTTGCCAAGCAGGCCCTTAGATCACTGAGTATCTCTCTGGCCCAAAATTATTAATCACAAATGCTTTTGACTTTTTATTTCTGCCTTGTTTTGCAGTTCAAATATGGCAAAGAATAAGGTGGGCTTCTCCTTCAGGGGCCTTTGTTTCGTGGTTCTCCTCTTCGAGAGGTCACCTTAGAAATGTTTGTCCTGTTCAGTGCACTAGAATCCCCTGGGGCTGTTGTTAAAATGCCGGAGACTGCACCTCTGAAGGTCTGGGAGAAAGATCTGCTTTTTTATTTGTTTTTTTTGCCTTTTTGAAGATAGGATCTCGCTGTGCAGCTCTGGCTCGTCTTGAGCTCACTTTGTTCCCAGGCTGGTCTCGAACTCACAAAACTCCTTCTGCCTCAGCCTCCCTAATGCTGAGATAAAAGGCATGTGCCACCAAGTTGGGCTAGGATTTGCTTTTTTTTTTTAAGAATTTGCATTTTTAGCAAGCCCTCAAGCCTTTTTTTTTTTTTTTTTTTTAATCTGTAGATAATCTAAAGAACACACATTGATAAATATTTTGAAAGTTATTCTACTAGCATATCTTGGTCTATGACAATGATGTCAAACTATGTAGATATGTTCTCAGAAAAAACAGATTGCAGTAACTTTTCTTTATCTAACATTATTCCCCTAATGTTCCAAGACATTCCATGAATGATGGAAACCCTAGAGAGAAGCAAACCCAGTGAGTCTACTTGTGTACCATACGTTTTCCTGGGCACACACACACCTATGGGAAAGTTTAATTTATATATTTGGCACAGTAAGAGATTGACCATGGTTATAAAATAGGACAATTATTACAATACCCTGTAAAAAGTTAGATGAATGTGACCTCCCAAAATATCTTACTAAGAGGGCTGAGGAGATAGCTCCATGGCACAAGTACATACCTGGCAAGTGCAAGGTCATGAGTTTGAACCCTAGTTCCACCAAAAAAAAAAAAAAAAAAAAAAAATCAAAATATCTTACTATATTTTTGGACCATGGATTTCCTTAGATATCAAACACTCTCTCAAATGCTTATAACTATTTGTGTGTGATCATCTTTGTCTTACAAGGAGGCAAACGTGAGTGAATATGAGTATGGTGCAGACGTGGCCTGGCCAGGCATGTGGCTCAGCTCCTAAGCCCTACTCCCTCCAAGAAAAAATCTAAATTGAACTACTTTTCAGATTTAAAAATTTTAATAGCATTTTGGGGCTGGGCATGTAGCTCATTCATAGAGCTCTTGCCTACCATGCATATGGCCCTAAGGTTCAATCCCCAGTACCAGACCAATTAAATAAGTAGGTGTTTGACTCATTTTCTGATATTTCCAAGGAGTATTTGACCTAAAAGTGTAAAATGTCTTTAGATTTTTAATTCATAGAGTTGGCTTAGTAGAAAACACTGCAGTTTCTGAGTTAGTAGTATCTGTTCCAGAGCATACAGACTATTTTAAAATGTTTCTCCTGATCTTTTTTTGAGCTACCTACTAGGGATCAAACTTAGGACCTTATGCTTGCCACGCAGGAATTTAAGTTGCTGAGCTATCTCCCTGACCCACCACTTGATCTTTTTTTTCCCTTCCCCTTGATCTTTTTTTTTTTTTTACTTTATTAAAATACTGAGTTTATTTCACATGTATATTTGTCTCCCTACCTTCTCCATATCTGACCACCACCATGGTCAGACATGTCCATACTATGTCTTATCATAACATTCCATACATACTTAAAACCAAGAAAGGGTGGAGTTCTATCTTTAAGAACTAAGCAGGCATTTCAGACAACACATTCTTGGCGATGGGACCTGGACAACATTTATCAAACATGGTAGGGAAAGTTCTCACTTTGCATTATAAGAAGGATAGCCAGATAGCAACTGTTACAGAAATGAAAGAAGACGGACAACTTTAACAAGCTGTTTAAACTGTTTTCTTAAAGAGACTTCCTCCACTGCCAGAGATCTTGAATAGCCTCCTGGTCAGTCATCCGGAAGCAATTCTTCATGTATTTGATGAGCTTGGCTTCCACTTTGAGAAGAGAACTGCTTTTTCTATACTTGCTTGCATTTTTGCTTTAATGTCTTCTACAGAACTTGGTCCCTTGGGTGTTTTAGGAGTCTTTTCCTGTTTCTTGAAGGATTCCTGCCCTTTTGATCTTGGCATTGGTGGTTTTGAGTCTTTTCCATTCTGGTTTGATTTTTGTGCATTTTTGGCTGGAGTATCTCTTATTGACTTCTTCACTGGAGCTTTCTCTTCAGTTTCTTCATCATCAAAATCATTGTCATCATCCTCATCATCTTCATCCTCATCTTCATCGTCCTTGTCATCTTCTTCAGCAGCTAGTTTTACTTTTTTCTGTGGACCCTTGCTGCCACCTCCAGGGGCAGATCGCTTTCCAGATATATTTAAGAGTTTTACATCTTCTTTCTCTTCCTCTTCTAACTCTGCATTTTCTTCCACAGCTACTAAATGCTGTCCACTAATATGCACAGGCCCTGAACCACATTTCAACCTTAGGACAATAGGTGGTATAATTTCAAAGCCCCCAAGGGAGACCGTTGGCTGTACAGACATTCCCAAAGTTGCCAGTGTTACTTTAGTTGGACTATCTTTGTAATTCACAGCCTCTGCTTCAACAATGTGCAATCCATCCTTTGCACCAGCCCCTAAACTGACTGTGTTTAATGACAACTGGTTCTCATTTTTGTTGTTATCGACCTTAAAGTGGTAATCGGCCTTTAGTTCACAACCAAAGAGGTAATTCTAGGGCCTCAGGAGGCTCATGTCCATATCCATCGAACTTTCCTGGAGTGGTGGTGCACACTTAGGTGAGAGAGAACGTGAGCGGAAATGAATGAGTCCTGCTCCACAGAACAGATGTGCAGGATGGAATCCCACCAGGGTTCCCCTTGATTTTGATAGAAATCTTAGTAAATATTTTCAGGGAGTGGGTTTTTAGTTCTGACCTGGGCCACTTTTCTATGGTTAAGGATTTTTTTTTTTCTGGTATAGGAATTGAACCCACTACCTTGCTCTTTTCAGGCAGGCACTGAGCTAAATCCCCAGCTGCCAAGGGGCTCCTGTAAATAAGTCATTGTTGAACAGTCATATTGTGTTTTGGGAACCAATAGTTTGAGTCCACCATGGAGCCGAAAACTTGAAGTAAAAAAGTGTGAGCGAAAGTCTTGCCTTTTCGACTTCTTGGTGGGATGCTGGGGCCCAGGGTCCTTAGGTGGCTTTCACTCCAGCCACTTGGGTTTGGAGAGATGAAGGGAAAGCCCCCAGCCACCAGGCTGAGGTAAATTGACACCTTTATTTTTCACAATCAGCCAATCAGCTGCGCTGAGAAGGACCTTGGCGCCATCTCCAATTACCGATTCTGAGCATCTAGAAACTTCTGCCTTGCCCCCATTCACATTCACAGTGCCACCTCAGTGGATGATTTCTTTCCCAAATCCATCTTTTCTTTTCACAAGGACAACTTTAGATGTGGAACAGGAGACTCACACCCAGGACTGGGACTGAAACAGTGGATGGAAATGCCACGGAGCCATAGTGCCAGCCTTTTATTTTTTATTTTTATATTTATTTATTTATTTTTGTCTTTTTGAGACAGGGTCTCACTACGCAGTTCAGGCTGGCCTTGAGCTCACTTTTGTAGCCCAGGCTGGTCTCAAACTTGCACCATCCTCCTGCCTCAGCCTCCCAAGTGCTGGGATTACAGGTGTGTGTCACCACGCCCAGCTCTAGCCTTTTATTTTTTTATTTTGAGACAAAATCTCCCTAAATTGACTAGGCTGGCCTCAAGTTTGAGATCCTCCTGCCTTAGCCTCCTAACTAGCTGGAAAGACAGTATGCACAACCAAGTAGGTTTAGGATTTTTTTGTGTTTCTTTTTTGCTGTGCTGTGAATTGAATCCTGGACCCTATATACACTGGGAAAAAGTAACACCACCCAGCTACACTCTTTTCTTTTTTTTGAGACAGGGTCTTACTGTGTAATTCAGGCTGGACTTGAGCTCACTATGTGGTCTCTCGCCTTAGCCTCCTGAGTGCTGGGATTACAGGTGTGTACCACCATGCCCAACTTTACAACCTTTACTTTCAGAAAGGGTCTGGATCCTGCCTGAGCCTCTGAGTAGCTGGGATTATAGATATGAGCCACCTTGGAATCATTTTTTAGCAGTTTGATTGAACTGTGGTGGATGCCAGCTGGTGGTCCACTTGTTACACCCAGATGAACTGAAACAGCATGGTGCTGGGTCTGGAAGGCCCACCTGAGGGCTGTTGCTGGAGGCATAAGAGGCAGACCTGGAGGAGAGGGGAGGCTGTTGGGGAAGCTGTTTGGAGAAGCTGCTGGAGCTGTTGGAAGTTGCTGGTTCCCCTGGGCTGTTCTGAAGGAGGACTTGGTCATGCTGGCTTTCTTGATGAACATGGCTGTTCTCCTCAGGAGTAGGAGCTTGGGACCCCATTGTCACTGAGAATGGCTGCAGTTCAGAGGGGAAGATGGTGCACAGCTCAGTCTGCTGGAGAAGCTTGATGCATTGGCTTTCCTGATGGGAACTTGGCTTTCCTTGTCAGAGGAGCTCACTGTGGCTGACGGTGGCTGTGGTAGTCCTGGGGGAAGCTTTGGTTCTTACCTTGAGCGTCACTTCCTAGGTCCAGCTCAGATCCCTCAGCCTGCTAGCACAGACCCTTCATCCCACTGGCACTGACTTCTAGCTTCCACCACTAATCTTTAGCCCTCCCAGTGCAGATTTGTAAAACACGTCTGCATGAAACACTGCCGCTCTAGGCCTCTAGTTGACTCGTGGGAGGCATTGTTATGGGCTCTAGGTCTTTAGCTGGACTCATGTAGGACATTACCATGGTTCAGACCCTTAGCTGGAGTCTTCCGTCTTTAGTGTGTGGACAGATTTCTTGTACTCTCTGTGTATGATTCTTTGGGTGATTCATTATAAAATAATCTTACAAAATGTGTGTCCTGAATTATACTGTTCATTTACAAAACCCTAAACTATGACAACCACATACTATTTAATCCACTGGTTTAAAGTGTGCAATTCAGGTTGGGGCTGTAGCTGAGTGGTAGTGTCCTGTTTGTTTGTAGGAGGCCTTGGATTCAGTCCTTAACATTGAAAAACACGTTTCTAGGGCTGGGGAGATAGCTCAGTGGCACAAGTGCCTGCCTGGCAAATGCAAGGTCCTGAGTTCTATCCCTGGTATCACACACACACACACACACACGCGCACGCGCACGCGCACACGCACACGCACACACACACGCACACACACACACGCACACAGTAAATAAAAAGAAGAAAAACACGTTTTTAGAGCCATGGAGAGCAACTCACAAGTCCAGGATTATCATGTGCCACTTGTGCCCTTGCCTCGGCACTTGGAAATAATCACCTATCTTCTTTATAAGAATGGAGTAAAGTGTGCTGTTCATTCACTTAACATGTTTTTGGCTTTTCTCTGTTTCCTTTCTTGATGCTTGGGATAGCTATTCGTGTCATAATGTGTGGAACCACGTTCGTTAACTTAAGGATATTTTATTAGCAGGGAAAACAGAAGCGCTTGATATAAAGGTGGCAAAACAGTTGTCACTGACATGCTAATTATAGAAATGAAGTATCATTATTTTGAAGTCTTTTCATTAAAACCAGAAGAACTTGTATTCTTGCTGTGTATCATTTTTTAGATATGAGTTATCTTTGGAGAATAAGGTTACCATAGAGATGGGCTGTTGTTAGTGGTGATGTTTTGGTCCTGGAAATTGAACTCAACACCCACAGTAATGCTATTTACTTGCTTTAGCACTGAGTTGTACTTCAAACCCCTGGTAGATTTTTTTTTTTTTTTTTTTTTTTTTTTTTGAGACAGGATCTGCTGTTACTCAGGCTGGCATTGAACTCCCTGTAGAACCCAGGCTGGCCTCGCTGCTCTTGCCATGGCGGTCCTCTTGCCTCAGTCTCCTGCGTGCTGGGATTACAGGCAGGTGCCACCACGGCTGGTGCACCATTTTCCTTAATCTTCATATCAGCCAGAACCAAACCTGTCTCAGATTCCTAGTCCACTGTCCTGATCAGAGAGGGATGTTGTCACCTGTGAA
>PVKN010012964.1:0-20308 GCA_004027915.1 Capromys pilorides
AGCAACATGGTATTGGCATGAAAACTATTGGAACAAAGTAGAAAACCAATAGCTGTATTTCCCACAAAATGATTTTTGTCAAAGAAGCCAAGAACATACAATGGGAAAAATAGAGTCATCTTTTCAGTAAATGGTGCTGGGAAAACTAGATATTAATATGCGAAAGAATGAAAGCATACTTCTATTTGTCACCAGTTTCAAAATTCATTGCAATATGAATAAAAAGCCTATCTGTAAGACCTAAAGTTGTGAATCTACTGGAAGGCATACTGTTTTGCTATTCAGAGAACTTGAAAGAGTAAATAAAATCTCAGAGGTACACCAGAGACTGTGGAAGGGAAAGAACAACTGAAATAGGAAAGGAACAAAAGAAAGAAGGCAGGGAAAAAAGAAATAGTTGTGTACATATACAGGATAGCTTGGATAATTGCCCTGCTGATTTCTGCTGGTCTACAAAAAGGAATGGTTAATGGTTTTTTTTAAAAAATAATTTTTGACCAATTTTACTTACTTATATCTGGCAGTCTGAACAACTAGTTCCAAGACAACAATATGTGATATAACAAGCACTGCTGAATTCCTATTATTTTAGTTAGTAAAATTCTGTATCATTTCTAATGAGATTTTTTTCCATTTTTAAAATTCTTATTAAAAAATAAATTATTTTAAAAGTAAAAAAAAAAAATAGGGGCAATGATTCTGGACATTGATCAGGGCAGTGACTATCTGGGTATGACCACTAGCACACTGATGACAAAACAAAGGTTGCAAATTGAACTTGTAAGATCAAAGGTTTATTGGTCTCTTATCTTATAAGTATTCAAGATTCTAGTCCAAGACCAGTTAGAACCACTGTATCGGGCTTCAGTCAGGATTCCATATGACCAGAGCGTGGGCTGAGTAACAAAGCAGAGCTGTTCTTCCTGTTAGCCAAAAGCAAATGGAAGAGACTCGCATTCCATGATGTCCTTTCTGAGCACAGCCCCAAAGAACTATAGTCCTCCCATAAGGCCTTGCCTCTTAAAGGTTCAGATCACTTCCCAGTAGTACCATCCTGGGCCTAAGCCTTTCACATTTGGACCTGTGGAAGAAATCCAATCTCCAAACTCCAGCATAGGGAAAACAGAGTCATAATTATTTACTGTCTTGATCCACTTAATCTTTTCCACTTTTTTTGGTCATTTTATGAATAATTTACCAAAGCTGAGAATAAAGGAATAATGAACATCAGCTTCCTTCAAAATTTGTAATAACATTTCAAACAAAACAACATTTTTGTATTAAGTAAATTGTTTAAATATACTAACTGATGGAAGAATATCGGTATGGATCTCAGTCAAATGGGATACTTCATTCTCATTGTTGTATAGCATTCCAGTGCATGTAATACAATTTAACAAATGTAGTGTATATTTGCCCCTTGTTCAGAACTATAGAAAATACAACAGCTATAAATATTTTGTTAGTGTCTGTGGTGAACATATTTATGCACATTTTCTTTAGCTGTAGAAGTAGGGGCAGAATTCCTGGGTCATGGAGAAGAATTGTAAAGAATCATATGTGAGTTGCTCATTTTTAGAAAACATTAGCATTCAGAGGTTGAATCACTTTCATTTTCAACTGTGAGATATGAGTGATCTTCAGCTTTTCATTAGTTATCCCATCCTAGAGAATTATGATTAGCAAAGTGGAATTCTAACATCAGAAAAAGTTTTCTATTGCTCTGCTGTTAGTAAAGTTGGGATTATGGGCATGTGTCACCACTCCCATACTCAGTCACAGTCTCAGCAGGATCCAGGGGCAGGGCCAGCATGGCAAGCTGGGGATCAAAAACTCCAGCTGTTGTACTCTGCCTAAGTAGGTGCATTAGTCCGCTGAGCTATAAGGTTGGCCCTCCTTAGTAAAGTTTTTGCTTTGGATCTCCAAACATATTTTGATATAATGGAAGAAAACATAATATCTCTGGCTTTCAAATTATATTCCATAGTTCCAGGTATTTATTAAGTTTCAATTAAATCCAAAGTAGTAAATTTAATAAAATATTTGAGATATCTTGTATAAACCTCAAAAAGTGTAAGCAAAATGGAACAATTTCTTCCTCTCATAAGGGGAAGTTAAGACTTCTGAACCATTTCTCATTTGCCAACATTTGAGGACTATGTTGCATTTTATTACTCCTTCTAAACTTTTTCTAAATTATAAACCTTATGGCTTCAAATTTTCATCTTTCAACTTGACAGCAAGGATATATTTCCTTAAAAAAATTGCTAATTAGTCTGGCAAACTGGTATTACTGTCTTTTGTCACAAAATAGTTCATGTAGAGTCAAATTGTGTTGCGTTCTCAGGCCATGGACCTGCTATTACAACGGCTTCCTGTCAACTTAGAATTGTATAATTTACTTCAAGTTTGGTGTATTACGTTAGGGAAAGTTCCAAGTTAGTGTCAAAAGTATTTCTGACTTTTAGGCAGAACATGTCATGAGTTTTGACCAGCACATTGAAATGAAAATGAGCTGCAGTGGTGTCTGGGCTTGAGCCACATCAGCATAAACATTTCATTCTGGGCTGTACTCTGCCATAAGCAATCATGTTCAAAGCCAATATAAAGCACTATAAAGTTAGGTGACACCTTTGCTTGGCCATGAGCGGGACTAGCACATGACATTCACATCAAGAAAGCAAAAGGTTGAGAAAGAAGTGAAAGCCAAGCCTGGGCAAGACTGCAGGAGGAAAATTCTGTAATTTGTGGGTCATTTCCTCCTAAGCCTAGTAGCTCGTCTAAAACTTCAGAGAGGTTACACCCTTTTTGATGCAAGTACAGAAGGCACAAAGAGTCTTATGATTTGGACAGGCACAAGAAGCAACATTTTAAAATCTCAAGATGCTCTTATGCACCTTTTTTTTTTTTTTTTTCTTCTCTTCACAGTAGGAGTCAAGCTGGAAGTTCTGAATCAGGAGTGCAAATGCATTGCAGTGTGACAAAATTTTTGAGAGATAGTAAAAGAAATGCAGATTAATTACCTAGCATTTCATTTTCACATCCCACTCAAGTTACAATTATTCAGAGCACTACAGGTAGTTTATTTAGGATTGAGAGAACTGCAAGAAATAAACTATCTCTGGATGTATAATGAAATCCTGTGTTTATTGCACTATTGCCAAATCAGAATAAAAGGCATACAAACACAATGGGTTACCTATGAGCAGCATAAGCTCCTCCTCCTATAATTCTGGAGGCAGAGATCAAAATGGATTCATCCGATCACTGATTTTTTTCAAAGTCTTGAGTGTTAGTTACAATGCTTTCATGTAACAAAAAATATATTTGTGTGGCAGTTCAAAGAGATCGAATGTTTGTTTGGGGTCAGAGTTCCACTAACTCTCTCAAACCTTAGTGATGACCCATCACTGCTTGTCTTACATTCTGCATGGTTTCCCCTTTAAACTTACAAGGTTTAGTTTGTCCTGTTGCCTGACATTACATTCTTTACTAGAATTCTGCATATATATATATATATATATATATATATATATATTTTTTTTTTTTTTTTTTTTTTTTTTTAAATTATGTATGGCCAGCTCTGCCTGCCCTGGGGGTGGGGCTGGCACAGCATGTAGTGGCGGGGATCAAACCTCGGTCCCTGCAGTTACCTAAGCTTGCCTAAGCAGGCACTTCAGACTGCCATCTCGCTGGCCCCTCTGCATATTCTTTAAAAAGGATCAATTTAACCTTATTGTGCATAATCTCAATTGGACTATACTTCATCATACATACCTTTTAGGGAACATTTTGAAATTTTATATTTCAGTACTTCTAAGAAAACAATTTTTATTTCCACTATATAATTTACTATAATGAATTCATAGAAGAAGAAAAAAAATCTCTTTTCTTTTGCAATGTGTAAGTATAGGTTTGGTGAAATTGCTTGGGTGTGGCTTACATATTCTGGGATGTAGTTCAATGTAAGAATTCCTATAGATGAAAGAGATAATTGCGGTAAAGTGCATTTTAGCTCCTAGAACTATTATATCAGTTTATATCTCAATTTCAGTGAGTCTCCAATGTTTACTCTGATACTGATAGATGCCATTCCTTTTTACATAATCAAGAAGAAATCACCTCACCATGCTTTTTTACTGGGTTCTCACAGAATAAAGTTGTTGGAACAGCTTGCCTCTGCGTAGCATAAGCCTCAGACCTGGGCAAGCCAGACCCTAACTCTGTACTTTGGAAGGCCTCTTAGATCATAAACCCAGATCTTCATAGTCACAAAATTTATTAAAGAATTCCAAGGCTTGCAGATGGCTCAGCAGACTCAAGCACCTGCTTAGGCAACCTTAGGCAAGCGCAGGGACCGTGGTTCAATCCCTAGCACCATATCCCTCACCAGGCCCTCCCCAGGGCAGGCTGAGCTGGCCAGAGTCCAAGCTTGGTGGCGTAGGCCTGTAATCCCAGGGCTGTGGAAGCTGAAAGCAGGAGGATCATGCTAAGTCTGAGCTGTGTAGTGAGACCTTGCAACAACCAAATACATAAAAAAAAAAAAAAAAAACACTTCAGAATTCTGTAACAATACCTACATGGAGTCCTACAATCATGTCCTCAACAATCCACACACTTCGGATAAGCTCACTTAAGCTGCAGATTTCTCTACACTTTTTGCTCCTGTTTTTTTTTTTTTTTTCAGTAAAAGATAATTGTGTCCAAATGTTATTTTTGACTGATTGCACTGCCCAAGTCAATCATTACTGCATTATACAGAGGATTTGAGCCGTGTTTATTTAAGATGAGAAAAAAATCACTTTTTGTGTGTAACAACTTTCCATTTCCCTATTGGATTAAACACCCATGTTTTGCTTTCCTTTGTATTTTAATATGTGATGAAGGGAAGAAAAACAATTGTAAAAGGAAAGAACTTTGTAATATTAGAAAACTACTGCAAAAATAGGAGACTAGCACTGCTTTTAAGAATTTTTTTAGCTTATTTTATGTAATACAGGTTTATTTGTATTCTTGTCTTGAACTCTGCAAAGGTTACAGACTTGCTTGCTGCCGTGTAGAATTTAACCTGCCAGAAAAAGCCAATTTCCAACCCACTCTAGATTTCTGGAAAGAAACATACTTTAATGAAAAACCTTAGTTTAGTATTCAAGAAACTCCACAGCATGGTCCTGAATATCTTTTCAGCCTATGCCCTGGATTGACCCCAAAACAAGGGTTTATGTGCATGAAATGTATTACAGAAGAGCAACCAGGCAAGCTCAGGAGGCAGCTTGGGGAGGAAGGCTGGACGGGCAGCGTGCGAGGGGCAGCGTCATGCTGCAAAGCTCGGAAGAGAGCGCTAAGTGGTTGTCAGTGTTACGTTGGCGCTACGAGAAAAGGGGCGGACTCTCATGCTGCGGCCCCCATCTGTCTTCTGTGGCTGTGTGGCTGGGTGGGGCAAGGAGAGACTGGCCAGTGGAAGAGGGGGACATCATCTCCCAAGAGACATTCCTTCTGTTTTTTGCCAGGAGCAGCAACCCCAATAACTTCAGTTCTCCAAAGGTATATGCAGGAGTATATTGTTCATCGAAGGTCTACTACCCTTAGGGTCTTCCCTTGCTTCCTTATGTCTCTATGAGAAAGGATCACTTTTCCTATCCTTTAGAGATTTTGTGGTGCATGATTAAGTGTGCTGAAAAGAAGCTTCCGTAAGTAAAATTGTTCAACCCAAAGGTTGCAAAAGCAAATGCGTCTAGGAATCATTACGCCAAGTGCCTATCAGTATCTGGGGAACACATTCTGAGAAACACTTCCCTAGAATTTTAGGATTTCTGGCTTCTTCAATAAATCACATGCTGCCCTACCTTCCTCATTTTATCTATAATGGCTTTTGGCCTAGTATATAATTTTCTCTTGAAAACAAATACTATAGGAAATTGTTTCTATCTCTTATAAGACACAACACAAACCACAAAGATCACTGTTATTTTTTTTCGAATTTTTCACAGTTTCATCATTTCCTTTTCCCCTCCCCAGTATTACCCAGAAAGGTAAGGCAGTATTTTCATTTCTAAGCATAATAGTGCAAGGAACAGCTAGAAGAAAGTACTAACAATTGCACGTTAGACTGAATTAAAATATTGCTCAATTCTTTTTTATAATGATATCCCCACACAATTATTATGTGTTTTTCTGGGAAAAGGGATCATGAGCTTTTGACTGTCTCCCAAGCCAAGAAGAATTTCAATCCTGAGCAGCTGAGTGTTTTTAGTAGGTGTTGGGCTGACTCTGAATGGTAAAGTAACTGAAGAAGCTATCGGTAGGGGACACAGGGCAACGTGCTAGAAGCCGGGTATGGATAGATCTCTCGCCAGCTTTGAGGCTTATCTACTGTCCACAAGGGGAGGACAGTGATGTAAATAAGATATCGTTCTATAGAGACAGTCTTCAGGGCCTCTAGTTATTTTCAATAGAAACAAAGAAGAAAACACAACATTTTTATATGCTTAATTCAATGAGGTTGCTCCATACGGAGATAAATATAATTTTCAGGGCTACAGTGGAGCCAGATTGCTAAGGGGAAAGTTCTATCTTCTATTTTTGTTTTGAGTTTATTGATGTGACCTTCAGTAGGAGCTGATATTGTTACTGAAGAGTATGTGTCACACACTCTGCAGGGGGTTGTTTGCCTGAGAAGTGATGGCCATCAGCACCAGGCTGAAGAGATGGCCGGGCCAGATGTGTCCCAGGACATCCTCTGATTGCAGGGTGGACCAGCTGCTCCCCTGGCCAACTCCTGCAGGGCCGACTCACGACTCCTGGCCCTCTGCAGCCACCCCCACTATTCCTACAGTAGCCCTTCAGTTTATGATCCCTGAATTGAAATCTTTAAACTCTAGACACAAAGCTTGTATATTTAGAATATTTCAAACCAAATCCATTAGCGTGTCTGAATAAATTTTTCTACACTGGCTCTTTTGTTGAAAGTTATGGGGACCTCTAGCTCCCTCTGTTATAACATTTTAAAGTAAGTCTTATTTTTTACCAGGAGTCGTGGCACTTGACTGTAACCCCAGTGATTTGGGAGGCTGAGGTAGGAGGAACATGATTTCTTAGGCCAATTTGGCAACAACATAGACACTGTCTCAAAATTTCAAAAAACAGAGAATCAAAGGAAGATATGGCTTTGTGGTAGACCACTTGTCTAGCGTATGTGTGTGTGGCTTTAACTTCAATTGCAGATATCACACACATGGATACGTGTGAGTGTGTGTGTGTGTGTACTTCTGATTCTTCCTTCCTCTAATTCAACATTATATTACACTTGTTCTTCTTCTTCTTTTTTTTTTTTTTTATATTGTTCCATCCTGTTCTGTTTTCATGTGGTACTTGGGATCAAAACAAGGACCTTCTCACTAAACTCCATCCAACACCCTCCCCCTTTTTTTTGAGGCTGGGCCAGAGCTTGTAATTCTGTTGCTGCAGTCTCTCAGAGTACTGAGATGGTGGGCATGACTCACCACACCCAGCTCAGGCTATTAACTGTTAATTTTTCTCCATTTTGCTTCCCAGTTCTGTCTTTCTATTTATATGGCTCTGTAGTGCATGCCCTTATCCACTCTGGGATATACACACATCCCTTTACCTGCCCTTCCAACCACAGTGTCTCTTCCTATTAATGTCAGTACTATCAAGGTTATTTTTCCAGGACCTAGATGGATTAAGTTATGGAGCACCTTTGCTTAAAATAAGCAACAACGATCACCTTGGGCAACTTTTCCCTTCTTATAAGATGAAATAAACCTTCTTCCAAACTGCTTAATGAATTTTTCTGGTTTCTCCCTGCTATTGTCTCTTGTACCATACTAGAAATTATACCCTTTCCCAAACATGTCCTGCACTTTCACATAATTGCTTTCATACCACTGTTTTCATTGATCTTTCATGTCTACTAACTCTACCTGGTGAATTCACAATTACTTCTTATAGAATGAGCAAAATTTTATATGAAATGTTATATGAAAAATTTCCTGATTGTTCTGTCATCAATTATCTCAAAATATTTTGTTTATCCCCTCAAGTAGCAAGGGATTTATATTGAAGTGAGTCATGTGCTCACCTTGATTTCTTTTTACCCTGCTGGGGATTGAACCCCAGGCCTTGCGCAGGCTAGGTTAGTCCTCTATCACTGAGCTACCCAGCCCCAGCTCCTGCCTCAATTGTATCCTTTTCTATATCACTAGAGTTTAGCAGGGGCTCAAGAAAGTTTTAGCAAACTAAAATAATGAATTGAAATCAGAAGATTTTGATTTAAAGACAATCTACATGCATAGTTGTCTGATTTCAGGAAGAGATGGGTAAACATTAAAGTAAACGTTTAGCATAGATGTAATTCAGAGGGTGTCTGCTATTTACCCCAAGCTATGGGTTTGTGTTTATGTTCCTACTAAACTCAAGAAAAACTTGTGCCCTTGACTTGCCTCAGTTAGTTTCAACAAGCATTTATTTAATAGACAGAGCTTATTGTGATTCTTTATCCACAAAATAAAATTAATGAATCTAGTCCTTTGTACTCTAAAGACATCTTATAGGGTCCTTGTTGGAGAGGGGAATAAAAAAATAATCAAACAGGAGCACTTCGTTAAAATAACTCTGATTTAAAATACACTGTATTTATGGGTACAGTTCTGCTTATAGTGTAAATAAAACTGGCCACTACCTATCAAACTTAAAAACAATAACAGCAATGGCTACTCAGAAAACTCCCTCTCCACGTGTGTCCAGCTTGCATGACAGAGATATTGCACGGGAAAGAGCTCAGGCAGTCTCTGCGTATCTCAGATGCAGTCACGGCCCTCTACGGCATGCACTTCTCAGCTGAGAGCCCGGGATCCTTGGATGAAAAGGCGGGGTCAAGCTTTTTGCTTCATCTAAAGGACTGACACCGTTCTCTTCAGCCGCCTTGGACCACAACAGCAAAATCTCCCTCCAGTGTGACAATTGACATTCTCCAGCACGGAAGAAGCCGTTGCCATCTGTCATGTGACTGCTCTGAGGATAATGAAAACGCCTTGGCCATGTGGGTTGGAAAGAAATGACTTTATTCCAAGTACAATAAATCTAAATAATACAAATGCGGCGGGAGTGTTGCTAAATATTGCCAGGACCTCTTGAGGCACTTTGGAAGAAAACAAATCATTTTAGTAATAATTATTATTTTTTGCCTCTTTCCCCTAACTCGGGCAATTCAAAAATATCATACAGGCAGAACCTGTGTTTTCAACTCTAGCTGTACTTCCTGGAGGCTGTCCGCAGGGCTCTGCCCGCAGGGAGGTCACCAGGAGCCAATGCAAATTAGGCTGGCTGCCTCGGGGTCTCCTCCAGGACCCTTGCGAGCAGCGGATTCCTGAAGAGCAAATGCATAGAAAAAAAGCACTGCTACTGTGCTGAAACAAAACAAAATAAGCTTGTTGGTTGTCCTATTTAACAGGAAAGCAAGATTTTCCTCCTGGTCGTTAGCCCTCTGCTCCCGCGAAGCAAGAGAGGACCCTTGAAGCAGTGAGTGGGCTGTGTCTGTCCTCTTGGGCTCCTCGGGCAGCTGCCGTGGGTGGGGTACAGGAAGGACGGAACTTAACTCAGAAGTTCTGCCTCCTGTCAGACCTTTTAATGTGAACTTAACATCCATTCCATTTAATACTCCTTTGTCCAATAGACATAAATAAGGTATAAGTATGTGTCTGACTGCAATGAATTAGTTTCCCAACAGGTGAAGGAATCTTTGCCAAGATTCTGTAGAGATCTGGTCAGTGTGGATAATGTGGTGCATTAGATCAGGCACTGGCAGCACATAGTTCTATGAATAGATACAGATATAGCATTTGTGGGAGGCGGCTTGGAGGAGGATGAAACAAAGCCATGCATAGACGACCATTCTCCCTGGCTTTGATTTTAGTTAGCACTTTCACATTCTCTTGCAGTATACACGAAATATTTATATTCAAATAGAAAAAGCTAATAAATTTTTCCTCACAAGTGGATTGCTGCCTACAACATCATTAATTTTATGTGTACGTAACTTAAGGATAATTGAGACTCCTATATTTGTTCGGTCCATGATTTCACATAATTTTTTTTTTTCCTGAGCAAAATTCCTGTTTCCCCAAATAAAGTGAAATCACTGAAGCTTGCTGGGAAGGATGGCTACTGAGACGTTGTTGTTGCCTTTGGGTGACTATGACCTTCCTGCGTCACTTTGGACAGGTCACCTTATCTCCAGGTTACAGTTTCATCCTCTGTACTGAAAGAGTTGGGGTCCCTGACCACTAACATTCCTTTCAGCTCTGGAATTTTATTGAAAAAAAAAATCAAGGTAATTACCCTGCCTTCGGACATCTTCAATTAGTTATGTGAGACATTCACTGATGTTTAGATAACTTTGTGGCTTACATTTCTTACTGATGCCCTGGTGGTACTTGATTTAAATCACACGTCCTCGGCCATTTTCCATTGCCCATACTACAATAGCACAAAAGGGGTGGATTGTAGCAGACTTGAGTTAGCTCAGAGTTCTGGAGCCTCAGGAACCTCACTGAGTGATCGGCTTCTTGCTGAGAGAGTCTTGAGGTAGTGCAAGACTTCCCTTGACAAGAGACAGGGATTGAGCGTGTATCCCTTGGCCTCTTTTACTCTTCATAAAACCCTTGGTCCTCAGTGACAATGACCTCACTCTGGTGACACTATTCATTCTTCTGTGAAGGGCCCTGCCTGACAACATTCATAGTTTTTAACCCTCACAGAGGGAATTAAACTTCAGTAAACAGACCTTCGGCAGACACGCTCAAGCCGTATCCAAACCACATAATCAAGTTCTCCAAATTATCTCTATTAAAGTTCACTTGTGCTTTCTGCATGGAAATCAATAACCAGTTTGAATTGTTGCTGTCTCCTAAGTGATGGCTCACTTTTTTCCTTGCTCTGGCTTCTCTTTCCAAGCCTGGAGCTTGACTACAGCTTGCATGAATGCCCTTAACTAGTTCCCAGAATAATTAAGCTTAGTCCTCTACAGATACTTGAAACAACTCCTGGTTTCTTTTGCTTACTTTCTTTCTGTTCCACTTTCTTTCCATTTCCATTTCTGCATCTCCTTATTCCTAGAAGCCTTGAAAGTTCTGTGCAACAGAGGAACCAGAGCTTTGGGAGCAGAAGGGTGTTGTCTCCTGCTCTATCTCGAGCAGATGGGAAGGATGGAGACAGCTTAGCCCAGTACTTGCAACTGAGCCGGCAGTGAACAGTGGAGCTCCTTCCCTTCCTTTAAGCATAGCTGTTCCCACCTCTATTGCTTTAAATCTCCATGGCACAAGCCAGGGATTTGCAAGAAGATGATAAGCAACAGGACTGAGGCATGATGTAGGTGGAGGAGTCAGACACACTCAAGATTTCAAGATGTTCCAGGTCTGCACTAACTCATCCTGCACTGGGCACTGCTGTGCAGCCAGGTCGGCTTGGGCTTTCACACATTTCATGAAGGTCTAACCTGCATACTTACCCTTTGGCTGATAAACATATTCAGAATTTCTCCTCCTGCCCTGGAGATTGCTTGTATTCAAGGAAGTAGAAGGCCCCTAAGGAGAATTAGGCATTTATTCGAGTGTAGATAGAAGAGAAAGAAAGATTTTGGGGGATGAAATTTCCACCTTGAAGAATAAATCCAGGGCCAGTGGAAAATAAATCTAGGGATGGATTCTTTCCCTTCCCTCAGACTAGAGAGCTCTTACTTTAGTAGTGAAGATGTAGGATCTTCTAAGAATAATTACTCCTTTTTCTATCCTTCTCCTTCTCGCTGCTCTCCTCATTCGTGCTTCCCTGAGTCAGTATTTTGATACTATAACAGCTTTGTGTAAGCTTCAGTTTGAAGTTCAGCTTTCTGGGGCTGCCTGGACTAAGACCCTGGCCAACATAGGCCATATTCATGAAGACCTAGAGTCCTTCCTCATCAGATGAATGTGACAATGTAGAGTGTTTCTTGTACTGAGATGAGGAAGTCTATCTGTTCTTCTTGTAGGTCAGCCATAATTTTCTTGAATTTAATGCTCTATAGCAGGGTAAATCTGCACAAAGACAGAAAGCGTAGCACATGTAAGTTCACAAGGATTTTTCTTTTGATTTTTGTAGGTAACAGTCTTTCCAAAAAATATTGTTGAAACCAAATATGCTTTTCCAGACTTCTTTTAAAAGAGATGTTTACTTTAAAATGTTTCTAGTTATTTCTACAGATAGGTAGTAGGGAAAGATTTTGGAAATAAAATGCTACTGATGGAGAATGTTTTAAAATTCATGTTGGAAGAAAATTCCTGTCTTTGTCTGTGCAACAGTTTCTACTTCACATTTGCCACTCTCCTCTAAACAGATTTTTCAGAGAAAACAGTAAAGTAGGTATTCATGTATTCAAGACTTGTTGAGTGTCTACTATGTGCAAAGCACTGGTTCTTGTGCTGCAAATTCAGCATGGACTGAATAATTTAGGTCCCTGCTTTCATGGAATTTATGCCTCAAAAGGGAAGAGATGAGATGAAAGAATAAACAAATAAGCAAACAAGGTAATTTTAAAGGACATAGCACTGTGAAGGGAATGAAACAGAGTGATGTCCAGTTTGAGTGAGAGGATCTGTGTTCTACTAGGTAGGCTGAATGCTTCTTAGAGGTCGCTGTACAGGGCTAGGGTGAGAGACTTTCAGTCCAAACGACAAACAAGAGCCAAGGCCCATTGTGGGGGCAGAACTTGGTAGACGTTTAATGTTTTTTTTTTCTTTCTTTCTTTCTTGTTATTGGGGATCAAACTCAGAACCTTGTGCTTGCCAGGTAGACACTTATGCTGTGGAGCTACTTCCCCAGCCTTGGAAGGACTTGATAAAGAGAAGGTAAAGAAGGGGACCAGTGTGGCTTGGGACAGTGGCAGAAGAAATCCTGGCCTAAAAGAGATGGGAGACATTAGAAATGGCTGGCATCTCATTTCAACTACACCCAGGGGCAAGTTTTATTTATAATGTGGACACCTACTGAAATGTTTTAATGACATGTAACAGAATCACATACACTAGAGCATATGCATTGTGTTTGTAGACCATCCTTACAATTGCTGGATGCTAACATTGCAAAGTCTGTGCATGATGTTGTCAAACATCAGAATTAAAGTGTTTAACCAAGAAAATGATCTATTCTGATTTATTTTCAGACTACACCACTAGTGGCATTTCATCACTCTGAGTGAGTGAGCTGCTGTCCCTCTAGCCTCTTTTCTTTGTACTTCAATTGCTTAAATACCTCCTGTGCATACATTGAGAGCCATATTGGACAATGTCAGAAAGTTTAATTCAACTTTCTAAAAATATCTAGGGAACTCAAAAGAACAGTTAACCTATAGATATTTTTTCCTTTCAGCATTGAAGTCACAATTCAATTTGCTTTTTAAAAAAATGTCATTTGTATTTGAAGAATTTCCTTTAATTATTCTCCTAGGGTAGGTCAGGAGACCAATCCTCATAGGTCCTTATGGGATCAAATCTGGATTTTTATCTTTATTCCTGAAAGATGTTTTATCAAGGGTGACCATGGTTTTCATTAGCATTTGAAAAAGATTGCACCCTTTCTGTCTGGCCTTCGAGGTATACGAGGATGTAGTCACTGCCATTGTAATCCTTGCTCCTTATGGGCAAAGTGTCATTTTCTCTAGCTACTCTCAAGGGTTTTTGTTGTTTTTTCATTTTCCTTAAACTGTCTGAAAATCTATTCATAGAAAATGGCCAGAACGTCATTGTCTTTATCCTATTTGTCATTCTTTAGGCTTCTTGAATAAATGATTTATCCTTCAGCAAATTTATTTTATCAAAGAATTTTCAACTATTATTTTATCAAAATCTTACAGAGCTGTGCGCTCTTTGCCATCTTTTGGAACCCCAATGACAACCGTCTTAGATTTTCTGCTCTTGGCCTACAAGTTCCTGACATTCTTTCCAGTCTACCTTCTGCTTCTTCAGATTGGGCAACTTCTACACTGATGTTTAAGTACACTGTGCTGTTTTCCATTATCTGTGTTTCACTATTCGATGGGCCAGTGAGTATAACATTTTTAATTATTATATTTTTCAATTCTAAAGTTTCTGAGTTATTTATTTTCTTCAAATTCTTTGCTGGGATTTTTCAGTCATGTTTTCTTTTGCTTTTAATGTGCTTTACTTATGCATTGACACATTTTTAACAGTCTCCTTTAAAACCTCACAGGATACTTTCAACACAACAGAGACTTGCTATTGCCATTTGTTGATTGCCTTTTCTTAAGCAAGGGCGATTTTCTTGGTTTTAGGTGTAGTAAGTGATATCCATTTGTGTTCTAGACATCTGGTTATTATTATTGCTATTATTATTATTGTCATTATTCTGAGGATCGAACTCAGGACCTTGTGCTTGCCAAGCAGGTGCTAATGCTGCTGAGCTACAACCCAGCCCACCTCTAGGTTATTGTGCTGTGAGATTATGGGTGCTAATCATATTTACATGGTAGGAAATTGATCAGGTATAGTGTACAGTTCCCAGTGGGAGTGAATCTTCAGCTTCGCATGGGAGCTGCTGCTACCCACTGTAAAAAGTGAAATAGTAGATGTAGTACTTTGCTCTGCCTCATTGACACTGATGGAGCTGAAAGCTTTGCCTCCACTGGTCCTCACTGCCCAGTTCTTCAGTGTCATATCTCACCATTTTCCCCTGAAGGTGGAGGCCCTGCCCTGCTGACACTGGTGGGAATAAGGAATGAAGTACCGGCCAACATTGCTTTTTCCACCGTGTTGCTGCTAGGTGGGGGAGTGCAGTTCTCCACTGGCCAAAGCTAACATTAAAAAAGTGATTCATGTTTTAGGGGTGTCCTTGTGGGGCTCTCTGTGGGGAATGGGTTGCCTTGAGATAGGCAAACTTGCAAGAGACACAGGGAAAGGAGGCTGTCAAGGTGTGAGGCTGATCTGTGTGCAGGGCTGTATTATAATTTCTAGGAAAATCATGATATCATTTCGAATAATGCTCATTCTATGGTGATTTTTATGATGCATCAAATATTTGTATTTATGTGTAGATAATTGTTTAGTGTGAAATTTATATAGGATGGAATAATTACTTTGTTCCATGTGAAAATCAACCATATGAGTTTTTAAAAATCAGGGATCTGATTGAAATGGATGAACAATGTGTGCTGTGGCTTTCTTTCATGGTTACATAAAACTTTTTAAAAGTTAAATTTACTAGCAATGAATAACAAGACAATAAATATTTGCCTTCTGGAGTTCAGTAGACATGAGTGTAAGTCCCAATCCTTCCATTTTGTGACTTCAAAATATGTAAGTTCATGAACCCTCACATTCTTCATATTTCAGAAGGGTGTGCAAATACTCATTTATCCCAGAGCATCATAAAAATTAGTATAAATTAATAATTATTAATTTATTATTCATAATTAATAAATATAGTATTACCATACCAGCTCTTTCTCAGATGGCAATACAGAATGAATTTCTTCTTCAAGGAAACTTTATCTCAAAAGCAAAAAAGATGATCTAAATAAATATTGTATTTGGTTAAGGATTACACTCCTGATATATGCATATATAAATAAAGAAATGGAAGAAACCTATATGTTTTATTTATTTATTCAATCATTTATTCATTGATTTGATACAAGATCTCACTCTGCAGCTTGGACTAGTAGTGATCCTCCTGTCTCTGCCTCCCCAGTGTGCCACTATGCCTGGTTTTGGTGGCTGGCTCAGTGCTGGGCTGGCATGGCCTGTGGCACTGGGAATTGAAACTGGGTCCTTGTGCTTTCTAGGCAGGAGCTTATACGGCTGAGCTGTCTCTTCAGCCTCCCACTGATTTTACATTGCACTCTTTCAACTTGTAGAACGTAATTTTGCAGAAGAAAAATAAGTCTATTTTACCTGTGTCAGTGAGATTGTTGAGCAAAGTGTGGTGGTCAGAACAGAAGTCTAGCATAACTGACTTTTCTTTAAGTTGAACCACCTGGTCTCAGTTAAGCAGGAAGCTGAGAGTTGACATCTGTTGCTAGAATAATTTCAGCAAGCTCTCAGATTTCTAAACAACATAGAACTTCTGGTGTTTTATTATTATTATTATTATTATTATTATTATTATTATTATTATTTTCATTGCCTGAGTCAGCAATGAAGTTTTCCGTGGATTTGTCTGGGTCCTGATCATCCCATTCACCATCCGTCAGAGGGATTTAAAGAGAATGATTGTGATTTTTTTCCTTTTAGTTGACTAAAAAAGTTCCCAGATATTTATGAACTTTCCACAGTAAGCAGGCATTTTTAGAAACACCCTGTGGGATAGAGAGTTACTAGCTATAATCTATAAGACAGATCTTCGTGGCAGTCTCTTGCAAATCCACTATCTTTCTCTCAAGCTTGCCCAGATATCCACCTTCTTCCAGGAAGCCAGGTGTCCAGGGCAGGCTGTCTCTGTTTGAGTTTTGGCAAGAAGAAGTTTTGAATTTTCTTCACCAATTTGCTGCTACCCTTCCTTTGCCAGGGATCGCCTGGGCGTCAGCATGAGATGCGCTTTCTGTCACTAAATATGCTTTAAAATTCTTGAAAAACATTTATTCCTTCTTCAAGTGAGCACAAAAAGATAAGCAGGAATCCTAGTCACACAAGAGGCAAAAGCAAGAGATTTGCAGTTTCTAAGCCAGCCAGGGCAGCTTAGTGGAATCTTGTCTCAAAATGGAAGATCAAGAGGGCTGGAGATGCAGCTTGGTGATAGAGTTGAACATGAGCTGAACACTGCGCTCAATCCCTGGTACCACAAATAAAATAAAAGTAAAAACAAGGAGTGAATGTCCTTCTCCTTGTCCTGGACATAGTATTGCTCAAAGTAAAAAACAAAACATTGCGGGCATTTTGTGAACCTAAATTCCAGGATGGGAGTAAGTCCCAAGGAAACAGAGTAGACCATTGACTTGACTCGCTCTCGTAACCAACTTAGACACTGTTCTGTTTCCTTCTAGTGAAAAAGGAAATACGTACATGCCAATTGAGTCAGAATTCCCTGTTATTTGCAACTAGAGATAAGCTGGGAAAAATCCCATATCCATAAAGAATCTGTAAACCATAGACGGAGGGCAAGCCAGGGTTGAGTGTAATTCTATGGAGTCCTGCATGAAAACACTCCTCAGGGACAAGTGAACCCCAGCACTGTTTTAGATTTTTCTGAGAAAATCATATCTTTTGCTTGTATCTATTTTAAGTTTTCTTTCAATTTATAATTTACCTCTTTATAATTTACCTACGCAATTATGTTCTAATTTGCAGTATAATTTAGGACTCTGTCTTGTTCTCTGGCTCATAACCTTGAAGGTGTGTATTTTTGCTGCTGGTACACATAGGTACTCTTGCACAGTAAAAACTCAGGAGCATTTGGTGAATGAACAGGCAAGCAATACACAAGACGATGAAACTTCTTGAGATGCTGAGGTCGCTGAGGATGGTTGCATCCCACTTTCCAGCACAGCTGGAGTGGATGGGAAAAGCATCAGAGAACAATTTGAAAAGTACCTTGACTGATAGAGAAAGGAAAACAGCATGCCGGGTATGTTCTTGGAGGAGAGGGATGTTTAAAACAATGCTGTGGATGTGTCTAGCTGTCTTAATAGGTAGAGATAAGCCTGGGAAATAGTTTGTAGTCTAACTGGGAACGTTCTCAAGTGATAGTGAGGGGATTATCAACCCTCCCAAAATTCTAGGGGAAACTAGATGTTGTAGAGGAGCATTGAGTTATAGAAATGTGGTTTTAATAGATACGCATAGTAAAATTTCTCCTACTTTTAACGTATAAGAACCTCTTTGTAACTTTGGTTTATGACTGAGTGTCTTTCAGTTGCATATCCTGAACCTTACTTTGACCGGATAAACTGTCTTGACCTAGGTCTTTTATAAATGAGTAGTGTAGCTGATGAATATTCATGGCCATAGGATTCCGTGTAACAAGTTCAAATAACCATGGTCTCTGAACTTGTCCCACTCTTTTGCTTGTGTCTTTCCTTCTGCAGAACCTTGCCTAAGTGCTTTTACTGGATGAAGCTGAAAAGGTTTCCCTCTGCATTATTGACAGAACTAGCACTGCCTTTGGATACCCGTGGCTCTGTGCTGAGCAAAGACAGATTTGGTGTCAGTGCTCTGCTAAGGGAAGAAAGCCTCGCTTTCACAAACCTAAAAAGAGCAGCAATAGTGTGGAAGACATGGGCAGTAAGCATTTCTACCATTGCTACTAAGTTTAATCATGGAATTAGAAAGAAGAGGCTGTGTAGAAAATATGTCAAATGTGAACTCTTGCCCAGTGTAGGTCTTGTGACTTTGAGTGATGGTAAAGCACTCTCACTGATGGTTGATAGCCTAAGCAGTGTAGTCTGGTTACGTGCCCAAGAATACCTAGGCATAGTCCCAAGAGAAGTTTGTAATCAAATGCAGCTTGCAGAGTTTCAGATCTTACAAGATTTTCATAATGAATGTTTTGGATTATCACAGTATGTTTTCCTATGCTCATTTTCATCTAGATGGAGGAGGGTTTTAAGAACCCATGCCTTACAATTTTTATTTCGGTTCCTTAAGGTACCCTCAATTTCCTTGCCAGAAGGATCCATGTAAAAATTAGAATCCATCTTGAAATTCAACTAAAGACTGCATCTCTAAGTTGTTTCAAAAAATTGAGAGCCGAACATATTGTAATCCTCTGAGCTGTCCCTAGACAGACAATATTGCAAAAGTTTTTGCCCATGTGTCTTTGTTTTGCAAATGAATATGCAGCATTACATTAGAGCAACAAAAAAAATTAATCTTGGAATTGAAGAACCTAACAAATGTTGAATTGAAAAACAAGTTAGTTAACCTTAGAAAAGAGACAAGAGACAACTAGTAATGCATTAATGTCTCAAATTTTAGAATGGTTTTTCTATTGACGGTTAAGGGAAAGGGGAAGGAACGAGAGACTGTATATAGCATTAAATGGTGTTTTAAACAGATATCCATTGTTGTTCCTGTAAATGCCATATAATAAAGCTAAATTATTCAAGTATTACTTAGGAATGTTTTCTTATAAAAGGCACCAGGCATGGAGCCAATCTCATTTCAAAACAATGAGGCAACAACAACAAAAAATTGAAATTGTGCCATTCACTGAAGCCATGGCTTAGAACACCTCTTGTTACTACAATTTCTAGAATTCTAGTGTAAGAACTGGTGGCATTTGTTTTTACTACCTCAAGGAGATATCACTATGAAAATATCTTCTTGCTTAAAGTGGTATTATGGGTAAGCTATATAAAATTTATTGTACATTCTTTAGTAAATCTTTTTTTCTCTCCTTAAGTTGCATTTTCAACAATTTCTCATCTCCTTCCTAATGGTATAAAACATAATATTCACACTGATAAAAAGGCATCACTTTGGATTTTCTACAAAGTTTAAGAAAAAGTCAAAGGAAAAATATTTCTTTAATTTCTGTGTTCAAATAACATGCTTCTGTTTGGAAGGCAGGATTCCAGATAATTTGAGAAAGAAATGTTTTGCTCAAACAGAGCTATCTCTATGTAAATAACTAGCTAAGTTGCTAAATTGAAAATGATTGACTAAGACAGAGGCACTTCGAAAGCACTGGAAAAGCACACTTGTACTCCCATTCCGTTTAGTAGTGCCTGGTGGCTGACACTGGAAGTATTTGAACAGAGATGATATCCTTTGCCCACACTTTGTGAGTCACATCAATGCTCTGTAAGATGTGTCCCCTGTCCGTTCCTTGTATTGCTTTTTTTTGCCCTCTTTTTGGAACCTAACTCAAGACCTTGTGCTTGCCAGGCAGGCACTGGGCTGCTGCACTATGTCTCCGGGCCCCTTTCATTGTCTTTTGCTCATCTAATTTATCTCATTTAGATCTCCTTTCGTGCTGTTGTCTGTATACAGGCATTTTGGGTGATGAAGGGTGGTGTTATGCCTTGTACCCTTGTTGAAAGAGGCTACCTGTATAATTCATTTAACTCTGCCTAAAGGTTTTACTGTGTCCTTCCATTTTTGCTTCTCGTAGCATTTAACGAAAATGAGTTTGCCTTTTTTATTTATTCAAATTTAAGATATTAGGTTGCTGTAGGATATTTTCATTTTCATCAATTTAACTGACAATTTTGGGAAAAAAAATCCAAGTTCAGCTGTATAAACACAAGATGTACCATTTAACTCTCACTAGATACATTGTTTAAAAACTTAAATGTTCCTTATCC
>PVKN010012965.1:0-20305 GCA_004027915.1 Capromys pilorides
ACAGACTTCAGATAATAGAATATTGCCAACAACTTCATGCCAGTGAATTCTAAAAGGTGAACTCTCTGAACAACAAATTTCTAAAATCACAAAAAGACCCTGTTGGTATTTACAAATTGAATGTACGATTTAAAATTCCCAAATTTTAATTATATTGCTAGTTTCAAACATGCATATGAGAACTCAAATACTACAATTTTTAAAAAAAAAACTCAAAGTAAAAAGAATACTCCCAACTTAGTTGCAATACCAGAGCTACTCTGATACCACCACATGAAGAAGTGTACGAAGAAACAACTAAATACCAACACTCTGATAATATGAATGCAAAACCTATGCAGGAACATTAAATAAAATCCAGCAATACATAAAAGGACAGTACATTTTCATCAGGCAGATTTTACCACACACAAAAAAAAGGGTTGGTTGAACATTTTAAATAAATCAGTATAATTCATTGTGTTAACAGGATATAGAAAAGAGATCATTTCAACAAGCACAGATAAAACATTTGATAAAAATCAACCATTTATAATATAAAAATTAAAAACTGCAAATCAGAAACATAAAGAATGGCTTCAACATGATAAAAGTAGCGCACTAAGCAGGATGATAACCGGTTACAAAAAATGACGTCACTTCACACTAAGAAAAGTAGAACAGGAGAGGGTGCCTACTTCTTCAGCTTCCGGAGGTGCTGATAATGTTCTGCAGCTTGGCTGAGGTGGCAGTTACATGACTCTACATCTGTCAGAACTTACAGACGTGAATAGCTACTGAAGGTAAAATACAGTGTTTTAAATTATAAATCAGTAAATATGACCTTACAATAAGAACTAAGTTCAGAGTACTCATGTGGGAGAGCAGACTGAAAGGGACACCCACATAAATGTACAAAGTCAACAGAACACACCTGGAGCAGCACCTGCTCCTCCCGAGAGACCAGACCCTGAGCCATGCCTGTCTTTCCCCTCAGGGAGCAGACACGAAGGCCCAGCCACGTGAGGGAGCAATGGAGAGGGAGCCTACTTCGACAAGAGCAGTGCAGGAGCAGCACCTCCCCACCCACAGGAGGTGACTGGTGTGCCCCTCCCCACCTGGGAGAGCGCACCCACACAGCTGGGGTAGGATCCTAACCTTAAGGAAAGAACAGACCCAAGGCACTGCCCCCAGCAGTGGAGGAGGGGCCGTGCAAGGAAAGCAGTGGCAACCCAACCTGCAAAATCCTTGATGAAGACAACACAGGGGAGGGAAGGAGCAACCAGAAGGCAGGACGCTCAGTACAGGTCTCAGGGCCCACTTAACCCCCACCTTGCAGTCTAATCCTGCAGAGAACAGAGAGCTGGGCGCAGTCCCCACCTGCCAAAGGTAGTGAGGACCTGCCTTGGCCTCGGCAGTAACCACAGTCAGGGACACAGAAAGAGACCTCTAGGGCAAGGGAAGAGCGCCACAGGCCCACAGGCCCCTAAAGCAGGGTAAGAAGACAGTGCACAGTGTATTCTAAATCTGCGAAACTCATAGTTCTGATGCTTTTGACCCCACGGCATCATTGTAATGCTTCCAGAAAATGTTCATTTCAGAGCACCCTTATGCACCGCGCCGGCCTCACAGCTTGCAGCTCGGAGACCACAGGTAATGGCGCTGTGCTGCCCACAGCCTTCACCAGGACTTCCTGGCTGCTGGTCTCCAGATTTGGCACTTCTTAAATCTACGTGGATTTACATGGCTTTTTGTGTTTTGGTACATAAGTTAGTTATTATTTGTATTGGGGCTTGTTTTTCCTGCTTTTTACCATTCTGGCTACTGCAGTACTTTATTTCACTCTTAATTTGTAAAAATTTTAGATAAGATACATGAGAGAGAGAGAGAGAGAGAGAGAGAGAGAGAGAGAGAGATTTAATTTCACTCTCGATTTGTAAAAAATTTATAAAGATAGATAAAAATTTAAAATGTGCCATTTTCCTACTGCTAAGTGAAGTTTTGTCCTGTTTTCTGCTATAATTCTTTCTCAGATTGCAATGTGAGCAGTTACTGAGAAGCTTAAACACAAATGTTGTTTACCTTTTCTTAAAAAAAATTAAAAGCATAGGTATACTTTATGAATGTAAGCATGTTCATTGTGTATATAATACGCAATGAGCACATGGAATGTATCCAAGGCCGCTTACTATTGTTTAAATGTAAATATTCATACCTTATTTCTTTATCATGTTCAATAAATGTTGATGTTCTTTAAAACAAGCCTCACAGTCCCTAAAGCTGGTCAGACCCCCAGACTCCAATCGAGAAACTTCTCTTTGACTCAACTTTATTTTGATTTTTAGATTCTGTATTACTTTTATCTTGCCCTCAATGGAGTTTTTCAGGGTTAGCGGGGTTTTTTTCCACTTTATTATTTTCTTCTTTTAGTCTTTTTCTTTCCCTTTTCCTTCTTTTACCTCCTGTGTTTGCTGTTTATCTTTTTGTTGTTGTTGTTGTTCTCACTCGTTCTTTCCAACAACTGCTGTCACAATTTCCTTTTATTCC
The DNA here is from genome assembly GCA_004027915.1 of Capromys pilorides. NCBI lineage: Eukaryota > Metazoa > Chordata > Mammalia > Rodentia > Capromyidae > Capromys > Capromys pilorides. Next base: position 2,527 of record PVKN010012965.1, read on the forward strand.
TTGATATGACTCTCCTACTGTACTTTTCTCTATTCCTTCTCATATCCCACTGATCATCTTTCAAATTTCACTTTTTAAAATGCTGTGGTGCCCACCCCATCCACCTTTACTCCAGAACTACTAAGCTTTATGACTCTCCAGAAAGTGGCTGAGCCCCTCCTGCAGCTGCTGAACACTGTGCACCCTGTGCTGGTCGAGGCGCAGCCTTTCCACTTAGTCAATATTTACCGTAACTCAGCCCTTGCTTAATATGTCCGTGTTCACACTAGTATTATATCTTTTTCCATAGACAAGCACATCACTTTATCGGTCCTTAGGACTTGTGAATATTCAGCGTGTATTTAACTCCATGATTGATACTGATATGCTTACTCTAGCCAAGATGTCACAGCTGTTGCTACTGACTGGATTTCTTGAGATGCCAATATCTGGATTGTCTGGCGGTCATGCTCTTGTCGGGGCTGGTGGGCATATGTGGCACTCTGTTGACTTGAGAAGTCAGAGAGGTCAGACATGAGACAGGTGAGCACACAGACTTATTTTGTGCTCCAAAATACCCGGTGAACCCATTCAGACCAAGTAAGGAAAATTCTACGAGGGGCCATCAGGGAACCTGAGGCAGCAATCAGAACATCTGTACGGTCAGTCAGCTGAGACATTTGGTTTTACAGAGGAACCCAGAAGGCAGGTGGCATTCCCTGTACCTCCACTGGGTGGGGCTGGAGTAAGTGATCAGCCATAGAGCTAGAGTTAAGGTTCATGTCATTTAGGGTTGGAAGGAAGGCAGGGGAAGAGAGCGGGCACAGAGCCAATGGTCATTTCCGGAGTTTGGATATACAGCTTGGAGGTCTTGAGGGGTACCACTGAAGAGGCACAAGAGCTCAGGCATTGGGGCCCCGTGTAACTGGTCTTGGGTGCAGGGGCCAATGGGAACAATGGTAGCATTTGGCTAGGATTCTGATGGGGAGTGAGAGAGCCTAAATTATCATGGTTTTTAGAATAGTAACTGGGTCTAGTCTCATCCCACTCATCCATCCAGCAGCCAGAGACCCATTCCTGATGGGTGGCGACCCCAGCGGTGTGTCTCATGGGATTATGGGCTCCCTATGGGCAGTTCAGATCAGATAGGAAAGCTATCTGGAGACCCCCATAGTCTATAGGGCAGTCCCACCTCGGGCAGAGCACAACTGCTGCTTTGCCCTTGCTCTTACAGTGGCTCTTTCTGGGCACCATTGAGGATACATTTGTTGTTAGCTCAATATTCTTGTTCCCATTTTAAACTTCTACATCCTACAAAATAGTCATGGGTATCCCAAGCTGAGCTGTTGGCTTAAATTGGGCACACATCAGAATAAAGACACACTTTAGACTCAAAGGGGCCCCATCTGGTCCAGGTGAGAATTACTATGTGATCAGTGCCATACAGTTGGGTTTGAAATTCCTAGTGCCTTATGTTTAGCCAGCAGATGTGTAGGCCAAGCAAGCTAAGGAGGAACAGGGGCGGCCAAATAGCTCAGTGGATTAAAGCACCTGCAAGCAGGTGCAGGGGCCAGGAGTTCAGTCCTTGGGCCTGAGGTGCCGGTCCTGCCCCCAGGGCATGCTGAGATGGCAACTGAGATTGGGGGCAGTGGCATGTGCCTATAATCCCAGTTCTTGGGGGGCTGTCAACAGGTTTATCACTAAGGAGTCCTATCTAGTAGTGAAATCCTGAATACCCTGTAGATCTTTCCCTAAAAATATATATATATATATATATATATATATATATATATATATATATATATATAAAAAGTAGGCTTTTTAGTTGTGGTCTGGGTGAGCTTTCTGGACTCAAGAGTGATGAACCTTCTCTGACGTGGGAATGGCCACAATAATTCAAAAGAGGCCCCTCCAAGTGGATGGTAGGGCTTTCTCCAATCTTTTACCCATACCAGATCTCCTGGACTATGTGCATGGGGTCCCTGTGGGGATGACTGGTCTCTCAGCTATATGTATGAAAAGGTTTCTCCTAACTGTGTAAGTTGTTACTGCAGAGAAATGTCACCTTGCTGTGGTAGGTCTCCCTGGAGAATCCTAATTATGGGCAGGGGTCGCACGCTGTATAGCAGGCGAGAGTTAGGTCCAGATGAGGATTTGCTAACTGCACATTCTGACATCGCTTACTGACAGAGGTGCAGATTGACGCTAACTTTGGAATACAACTATGGTGCCACAGAAGCTGATTCAAACTAGTTTTTCCTCCATGTGTGACATCATGATGGCATTTTACTCAGGCATTGGCTCAATCCTGTGGACCTACCATCGAACCATCCAGTAAAGACCAAGCATGGTTTGAGCCCATGGGGCCCCTTCCTGTTGTGCCCATGTAACTTCCCTTAGAGCAACAGAGGCCTGCTGTGGAGACTGAGAATGCTCTTAGGGGGTACTCTGTGTGGGCTTCTAGATTCCATACTAAATCATCTGTCCCCCAGGTGGAGCTTTCTGCTGCCATTTGGGCAGCTTCATCAGCTGTGTGATTGCCCAGAGTGTGTGTCTTTATTTCTTGGTGCCTTTTAAAGTGGACAATAACAACCTGCTTAGGTTTCCAAATTTCAGTTACGATTTGAGAAATCTCGTCCTTGTTTTAATTTCTTTTTTCCTTCTGTGGTCAGGAGTTCACGCTCCTTGTCTAGCATTCCATGGATATGAACACTGGCAGGCATACCTCCAATCTGTGTATATGTTTACCTTTTTCCCATTAGTCCAGCTTGTATTAAGGCCCACAGTTCAGCCTGCCGAGCAGACCAGTATTAAGGAAGAGGCCCAGCTAGGAGTATCTCTTCATGGTAACAACAACATATCCACCAACCTGACATTTTCCATCCTTGACTGAGCTACTGCCACCCAGGAACAGAAAGTACTCAGCATTCAGCAAGGGTTCTATCTGCAGATCTGCCAGCTGGCACAAAGCTCACTGGTCAAAGCAAGACAGTCGTGGGCAGGGACAGGGCCAAGCTCAGTGTGCAGGAACATAGTCTAGTCAGAAAGCAAGTCAGGGATTTCCACAAAGCAGTGCTTGATGCTGAGAGACATGGCTGCTCAAGAGCCAAGGATGTCCACATCAGCTGAGTAGCTCAAGAACAGCATGAGGCACCTGAATGGTCAGATTTTGTTCCAAAGGCAACTTCAGCCTTCTTGATAAGGAAGACCAATGCTTCTGGGCCCGTCCGGGGTGGGAGGGTAGGGGGAGGCTAACCCTTAGCCGATGAGTCGTGATTTTTGACAAATAGGCAACTTGTCTTTCTCATGGGTCAATCCTTTGAATGAGGACACTTGCAGTGACATGTCTGCATTTGTCAGTGAAAAGATTAAATGGTCTGGTCAATCAGGGATATCTAATACTGGGGCGGCTAAGAGTGCCTGTTATATGGTCTGAAAGGATTCAGTTTACTCTAAAGTCCAGTTTAATAGATTGCTTTACATTTTTTTCTGCCACCATATAATATACAGGCTTAGCCTTTTTGGTGAACCCTGGTGTGCAAGCTAGACAGAAGTCCAAAGCACCCAGCAATTCTGTGTCTATTTTCAGGCCTTGCAATGGAACAGGTGACTTTTCTCTCTCAGGGCCCAGTCTAATTGGGTCTGGTCTGTCCTATTTGTTGTCATGAAAGGGGGAGAAGAGGCTCAGGCTAGGGCAGCCTCAAACAATCATGGTTTTTTGTGTCCCTCAGGCAAGGGAGGCATTTATCTTTCTAGTGTCCAAATGGTCTTCAGTGAGCACATCGGTCAGTTCCCAGGGTATAGGCGCTACCACCACTTTTAGGTTGTGAGGCTTGTGGGGCCCCTTATATTGGTTGCCATGGTTGGACTGGCTTGGTAGGATACTTCAGAAACAGGCTTTCCTAGCACTGTAGCCAAAATGGCTTTCTGTGGGCTCTGTGACTTGTTTTATGCCTGTGTCTCTTTTTTTCTCTGTCTTGGTTTACAAAAACTTATTGAGCAATCTGAAGTAACTAGGTAGCATTCATGCCAGCAAAACCATCAACCTTGTGGAGTTTTTCCTACTGTCAGAGGCAGACTGGGTAACAAAGGCAGCATTGACAATCTATTGATTTTGAGGTACCTCTGGGTCAAAGAGTGTACAGACCCTGTAGGCTTCACTGTCATAAATTTGGCTGGACATTTATTGGGTTCTATTGGGTGACTTTGGTTACTCTGGAAATGCTTATTGTATTCTTCCTCTGGTCCTGTGAGGAGGGCTGTATGGTAGATGTAGACCTATGGGTGTAGCTAGAGCAGGCCAAAACAGATGCAGGTTCTGAGACAAGCTTGCCGGCAGTGATGTCAGTGGCACTTTCGAATTGGGGAGGTAGTGACAGTTCCAACTATGAGAGCAACAGCCTTGGCCACAGCAGCAACTCTGGACATGAGCTAGGCCCTTCTCATGGACTGTCCCAGGTGCGCCGGGTGCTATGGCCATGCCCAGGGAGCCTGGAGGGTTCCAAACACCCTCACACACACTCCATTCAGTGCAGCGCTGTGCCTCTATCTTCTCCGCGCATGCCACATTCTGGCAGGCAGGTCTCCATCCCCTGGCGGGTGGGCCCCGGGCCACAGTTTCATGTAGTGTTTTTATTTTTACCTCAGCCAGCGCTGGCTGCAGCAGCACTTGGATTGGCCGTGGGGGCGTGGAGGCTGGCTGGGCCGCTTGGGGCCTGCAATAGTGAGGAGGAGGCAGACTGCACTTGGGCTCCTTGGGTAAGACAGGATAAAGCTTCTCTGATTTGGGGCAGGCTTAAGGGGGCTCTAAGTGATCTCAGGGCTTTGTTTTGATGACCAGAATGGTCCTTTTGTCATGCGCGGTACAGACACAGAGCCAACGACACAGGCAGGCTTTGATACACGTTAAGCCAGGAACCCAAAGACGGGAACTGGTCAGGGCGGCGGATCTTGGGCTCTGTTACAATCACTCCAGACTTGCCAAACAGTCCTCATCAAGCTTTCCTCTGGGCCGCCAGTCAGGGCATGTGTTTAGCCAGACCATCTCACAGAAGGCCCAGAGCCTTTCAGGTTTTATTTTTACCTTGTAGTCATCAGGGAATCTTCTTTGGAAGTTCTTTAGCACACAATCTAGAATCGTGCATTTACTCTAGCTGGCACCCCTTCTATCTTCCTGTAGTGTATGTGAGTGCCCTTGAACGGTGGTAGAACAGACCCAGGGTAAGTGTCCTGCAGAGACAAACCTCAGCTGCCAGCCTGTCTGCTTGCCTCTGAGCAATGCTGGAACCATCTGGACTATGGAGAAGCATCAGTAGGTTCTCTGTTCTGCCCTTAATAGACACAAACAGAGAACTGCGAGTTGGAGCCCAATCAAGCTCCACAACACTGAGGTCCCAATGGGGCCATGGTGCCCAGACAGAATGGCCTACTGCTTTTGATGTATATTCTAAACAGTTACACAATCAATCAGCAGGCACTCAGGGCTTAAACATTCCAACTCCTTTTCCCTTGTAGGTGGCCTTAACTAACAACTAATAGGAGGTGATCAGTCAGTCTTTCCTTCTGCCCATATCTGGGCAGGACTAATAGACTGATAGACTGACTGAGGTATCTGGGCAGGACTGAATGACAAACCGATGGACTGACTAGGCGAGACCTCAGGTCTTATCTGATCTGAGGACTGTCTTTTCTTCTTCTTTGGGTCCAATGAGAGCTGTCAGCACCAAACAAGGGCCCTCGATCCTGGTCCCTAAAGGGGATTCCAAGAAGATCTGGAGGGCATACCTGCCCATCAAGGAGCCTGGAAAGGTTCCCACGTTGGCCACCAGGCCTCAGCTGATGACCTAAGCAGTCAATAGGTCTTCCCAGCTGTGGATCAAGAAATGTTACAAAAAATGGACCAAATGCAGGAGGGAAAGGTTCAGGAAGCAGTTTGCTATACCGGTGAGCTACTAACTAGGGTCTCTCCCAGTGAGCTAAAGTCCCACCAGGCGGGGTTTTGGGACTAAAAAAGTGAGCAGGGAGGTAGTCAGATTTGGCGCACATGATTGGAGGGCTGGGTAACATGTACTGCTGAAGGAGTTTGAACATCTCAAGTTACACTGTAAGGCTATGAATTATACCAAGCACAAACTTTTTTAATGTATGTTTTAGTACAGGGTCTGCAGGGTTTCACTATACAGATCCGACTCTTAGTGATCCTCCTGTTTTCAGCCTCTCAAGCACTGGGATTGCAGGTGTGTGCCACTACACCCATTCTCAATAGCCAGTCTCAGCATGCCCCGGTGGCAATGGGGATCAAACTCCAGTCCCTGTGTCTGTCTAAGCAGGCACTTTAACCCACTGAGCTATCTGACCAGCCCAAATTTTCTTTTTCGTAAGTTAAAAAAAAAAAAATCCAAGGACATACTATAGAAAGGAAGAAATGTCCTGTTTTCCATCCTGCTAGACATGTCCACTAGGTCTTGCTGGGTATCCTGGGCAGGCTTTGATTTAAAATTTTAAATTCTACCTTGAACGTAATTGTAATAAGATATAGGGACAATTCAACAGAATCATAAATGAGTCTAAAAAAGACATTAATAAAAAGAGAAGAAGTCAACAAAATAGTGCAAAACATTCAGGACTAACATAGAACAGGATTAAAGATGACAAAAAGGGTTCCATATAGAAATTCAAGAGAATAAAACTTCTATCCAAACAATAGGCAGCAGAAGTGACCAATGTTAGGACAGAGTCTCACAATTAGAAGAAAGAGTTTTTTCAGTGACCAATTATGAGACAGCTTAAAACAAAAAAAGAGAAGAAGCTCCAACAGTTTCTAGACAATGCAAAGAAGACTAATGTAAGATTGTTATTAGTCAAAAATCAAGAGACTAGCACAAATGGAATTCCATCTGTTTACTGAAATAGCTAAACATTTTCTAAATAAAGTTAAAGAATTTAACATACAAAATAGTGATGCATTCATATCCAAGATCAAAAAAGAACCACTCCAAGGCATATTACACTCAAAATTACAGAAGTCCAGCACAAGAACAGAATCTACAAAACAGAGAAAAAGCAATTTTACATATAGTCATATGTAAAGGCAAACCCATTTGAATTACAGCAGCCTTCTCAGCAAAACCTATAAGTCAGAAAAGCCTGGAATGAAATGTTTCAAGCCCTGAAAGTAAACAATTTCCAACTCATACTGACATATCCAAAAGAATCTTTCAGAATCAATCGAAAATAAGATACTTTCATAATCAATAGCACCTAAGAAAATCATGACCACCGAACTAACAGTTCAAAAAAAATTCTCAAGGATACCCTACAAAGAGACAATGAAGGTAATTGTGAAAAGCATGTATACATGAAGTAGCGAAAAACAGATAAGTGACAAGAGGAAAATAATGCATTGAAAGGATTAAATATCTATCAACAATAAATCTCAATGAAAATGGTTTCAATTCCCAAACCACAAGACATAGACAGGCAAAATGAATCAAGAAACAAAGCCCAACCGTCCATACTACACACAAGAAATACATTTAATCCAAAGAGAAACCTATGAGCTATTTTTTAAAATGCAGGTACAGCCATCTTAGATTCATACAAAAACAGACCAAAAGTGTCAAAGAAGGCTGCTGCCTATTAGTTAAGGGAACAATCCAACAGGGATTGTTGGATCATTGAAAGAGGAGACACTTATGATTATGCATGGTAAAAGCTTGGGTAGCTTGGATTGTAACTTGTTCTCTGAGTGTTCTTCAAGTTGAACAAACATGTTTTCAGTTTTAACTTGATAAACAAACAGTATCTTGTAATGTGAGTAGTATGTGACATAAAACATCACATGATCTCAACTAAGCCAGGGATTCAGTCTCAGTCTCAGTCTCAGTCTCAGTCTCAGTCTCTGTCTCTGTCTCTGTCTCTGTCTCAGTCTCTGTCTCTCTCTGTCTCTGTCTCTGTCTCTCTCTGTCTCTCTCTGTCTCTCTCTCTCTCTCTCTCTCTCTCTCTCTCTCTCTCTCTCTCTGCTTGTGAATGAGTGACTGTCTGCTAATGATATGGAGGTATCATATAGGAGGCAGAGGGGGGAGAAAAAGGTAGAAAAATCCTCCACTTCCAACGAAATTAAGGAGATGTGTAAAATGTAGGAAACAGTGTAAATTTTGGTAGAAAGCACCACCCAAATAAGGCCAAAATAACACTGACGGCGATGAATCTATTTAACAATGCAATGTCACATTTCTGAAAAATCCTCCAAAAAAGGCAAAAGTAAGTGTCATTGGATAGTTTCCTTGTTAAAGTTGCAGAGAAAGAAAGATTCCATTGAGTCAATAGGTGAAGTTCCAAGCTTTCTGCTGGTGGACACCACAGAGGAAGCATCGTCAGTCTCTATTTCAACTGCCATCATGTCTAAGTCCATCTCCCAAAAAGCCTGACAGCTATGGAAGCTCTTCATTGGAGGGCTAAGCTTTGAAACAACTGATGAGAGTCTCAGGAGCCATTCTGAGCCATGGGGACACTCAAGGACTGCGTGGTAATGAGAGACCCAAACACCAAGTGTTCCATGGGCTTTGGGTTTGTCACTTATGCCACGGTGGAGAAGGTGGATGCAGCCATGAGTGCAAGGCCATGCAAAGTGGACGGAAGAGTTGTGGAACCAAAAAGAGCTGTCTCAAAAGAAGATTCTCAAAGATCAGGTGCCCACTTAACAGTGAAGATTTTTGTTGGTGGCATTAAAGAAGATACTGAAGAACATCACCTACAAGATTATTTTGAACAATATGGAAAAATCAAAGTTATTGAAATTATGACTGACCAAGGCAGTGGAAAGAGGAATGGCTTTGCTTTTGTAACCTTTGATGACCATGATTCCGTGGATAACACGGTCATTCAAAAATACCATACTGTAAATGGCCACAACTGTGAAGTGAGGAAAGCCCTGTCAAAACAGGAGAAAGTTAGTGCTTCATCTAGCCACAGAGGTCGAAGTGGTTCTGAAAATTTTAGTGGTGGTCACAGAGGTGGTTTTGGTGGCAATGAGTTCAGTCACAGAGGAAACTTCAGTGGTCAAGGAAGCTTTGGTGGCAGCCATAGTAGTGGGGGATGTGGTGGCAGTGGAAATGGCTACAATGGGTTTGGTAATGATGGCAGTAATTATGGAGGTGATGGAAACTATAATGAATTTGGCAACTGCAATAGTCAGTCTTCAAATTTTGACACATGAAGGGAGGAAACTTTGGAGGCAGAAGCTCTGGGCCCTATGGTAGTGGAGGCCAAAATGTTATCAAACCACAAAATCAAGGTAGCTGTGGTGGCTCCAGCAGCTGCAGAAGCTATGGAAGAGGCAGAAGGTTTTAAATACTTCCAGGAAACAAAGCTTAGCAAGATAGGCGAGCCAGAGAAGTGACAGGGAAGCTACAGGTTACAACAGATTTGTGAACTCAGCCAAGCACAGCGATGGCAGGGCCTATCTGCTACAAAGAAGACATGTTTTAGACAATACTCATGCATATGGGCAAAAAACTCAAGGACTGTATTTGTGACTAACTGTATAACAGATTATTTTAGTTTCTGTTCTGTGGAAAGTATAAAGCATTCCAACAAAGGGTTTTAATGTACACCTTTTTGCACCCATGCTATTGATTACTAAATGTAATAGTCTGATCATGACCCTGAATGTGTCTTTTAAAAAAAATAGGTGCAATTCCACTAGTGATAGTGAAATTCATCCTACACAATAAACCTTCTCTCTCTTGTCTCCCTTACACCAGACATGAAGGCTTTTAAAAGTAAGTGAAGTTAATTTTTTCCTTTATAGTTAGTATTTTATTTATTATTTTGTATTATGTTACACTATTATAATACCTTTGTATGAATATTTTGAGGTTGTGAGTTTCCACCATTTCCTATGGGGAAATTTACTTTGACACACAAGTGTTTTGGATTACAAGCATGTCCACAATGAATTATGCTTGCACACCAAAGTTTTACTGTATGCACAAAATAATGGTATACCCAATTTCATAAAACAAGTACTACTGGTCATAAGAGATCAAATAGACATTAACACAATTATATGGAGGGACCTCAAAACCTCATTATCATAAATAGATAAACTAGACAAAAACCCCCACAGTAATATCAGAGTTGAACAAAACCTTTGAACACATGGACTTAATGGATATCCACATGGTGTTCCACCCAACAACAACCAAACACATATTTTCAGTAGAACATGAAACTTTCTCAAAAACAGACCATTTACTGACCAATAAATCAGTCTAAGTAAATATAAAACAACAGAAATTATACCGTACATATTACCAGACTATAGGGAATGAAATTAGAAATCAATGATACAAGAAAACACAGAAAGTATGCAAATGTATGGAAACTAAAAAGTGCATTATAGAGGAAATTAAGGAAGAAACAACAGTCTCTAGAACTAAATGATAATGCCAATACAATATATCAGAACTTATGGGACACAATGAAAGCAGTCCTAGGACAGAAGCTTAGAGCTGTGAATGCCCACATCACAAAACACAGTCTAAATAAACAATAACTGCACATTAAGGTATTAAAACAAACAGGACCAATTCAAACTCAAAACTAGTAGAAGCAAGAGAATTATAAAGACCAGAGCAGAAATCAGTGGAATTGAGGCCAAAACAAGCAATAAAAGAAAGAGTAAATCAACATATCCTGGCTGCTTTTCTCTAACTGCTGAGATAAAATATCTGATGCCCAGAAATAAGGGAGGAAAGGTTTGTTTATATTATAGTTTGTGGAGGTTTCAGTCCACACTCAGCTGGCTCCAACACAGAGTGGTACATGGCAGAAGACTTCCGCTCATGGTGGCAGAAAACAGCAAAAGCAACAAGAACAAAAGCAGAAATGAGCAGAAGCAAGCTTCTTTCCCTCCCTACTGTAGTAGCCCCTCACTATTTCATGGTTCTATTTTTACAGATTCACTATTCCATGCATTTTCAAAAATATTAATCTAAATTATTTATCATGGATTTTTGCATCATCACAGGATGTTGTAGTACTATACAATGTAGTACGTTGTTAAAATTACGTAGGTTTGTGAGTTTAGAAAATGGTTAAGAACATTAGAAGTGTTTTTAAAAGTGTGGAAAGAGTTTATAAAGCCTTAAAATATATAAATACTAAAATAAATACAACATTGCTACTTCATTGATTTTCACTTATCATGGGGTGTCTGGAACATAACCTCCAAGATAAATGAGGGGCCACTGCATTGTATGTAAGCTATCTGCTCCAGGGCAGATATAGCGCTCACACCCATAATCTCAGCATTAGATCATGAATCAATCAGAAAACTCTAGAAGCCCACCCCATGACTGTATAAGGCTATAGGTGGATAGCTAGACACTAATTATAGCACAAAGGATGGTTCTTTGAAAGAATAAACCAAATTAAAGAAAAAAAAAACCTAAGGCAATCTAACAACAACAAAAGGGAGTGCTAAAAACCATACTCTTTAAACTTTTTAATAAAATAGAGAAGGAAGAAACACTCTCAAACTCATTCCTAGAAGCTATTGCCCTGATTTCAAAACCAGACTTGGATCCAACCAAAACAGAGAACTACAGATCAATGATCACTCTCTAATGAATATAGATTTAAAAATCCTCAACAAACTATAGTAAACAGAATGCAGCAAATAATCAAAAGATCACATACCATGACCAAGGAGACTTCATCCCAGGAATGCAAGGATGGCTTAACACACTCAAATCAATAAATGTAGTACAGCATAGTAATAATTGAAATGATCAGATCCACAGTTACAGAAAAACTCTTTGACAAAATAGAGCATACTTTCACGATAAAAGCCTACTCAGAGGGCCAGCCAGATAGCTCAGCAGACTAAAGTGCCTACTTTGCCAGAACACAGCAGCCAGAGTTTGATCTCCAGCCTGCTGTGCCGCTCCACCTCCCACCCCCACCCCCAGTATACACTGAGACAGAGATTGAGACTGGGCATGTGGTGCAGGCCTGCAATCCTAATGCTTGGGAGGCTGAAAACAGACTAACTATAAGTCCAATCTACGTAGTGAGACCCTGTACATCCTGTACACTCTGTCAAAAATTCATAAATAATACAACTTAGAAGATGTGTATACAAAGACCTTATCTCAATTTGAAAAAAAAGCCATGTATAACAAATCTACTGCTAATATCATATTAAACAGATAAAAACTGAAAGCTTTCTCCCTAAAATCATGAATAAGACAAAGATGTTCTCTATTGCCTCTCCTGTTAAACACAGCACTCAAAATATTGGCAAGGACAATAAGGTAAGAGAAAGTAATAAAAGGGATATGTATAGGAAAGGAGGAAGAAGTCTAATTATGATTATCTCCATATGACATGATCCCCTACATAGACGATCCCCAAAATTGACCAAGACTCCTAGACTTAATAACAAAATTCAGTAATCTAACAGGATAAAAAAAAATCAACGCACACAAAAATCAATAGCATTCCTTTTACTAATAAAGAACCCACAGGAAAGAAATTATGGAAATAATACCTTTCACAATTTCACTAAAAAAAATGAAATACTTCGGAATAACCCTAAGGAACTGAAAGACCTCAACAGTGAAAACTATAGTACTTCAGTACCATAAAAACTAAAGGAAATTAAAGAGGAAATCAGAAAACAAAAACACATCCACTATACCTGGACAAGTAGAACCAATATAGTCAAAATGACCATATTTCCAAAATCCATGTACAGATTTCACACAGTCTCATTCAAAATTCCAACACTATTTTCCACAGAATTGGAGAAAGCAATTCCAAAACTCATATGGAACCAGAAGAGACCCAGAATAGCAAATGCAATCCTAGATTTAAAAGAAAAGCAAAGCAGGCTACATCACAATTCAAGAATTTAAGCTATATTATAATTACTGTGATTAAAAACAGCAGTTGTACTGGCACCAACAAAAAAAAATGAGAGTCAGTAGAACAGAATATGGCAACAATGTCAAGTATATTCAACTATTTGACCTTGATCAAGTGGCCAAAAACACAAGCTAGAGGAAAAATATTCTCTTAAATAAATGGTGCGGGGAAAACTGTCTCTCTACATGCAGAGGATTGAATCTACACCCATCTCTCTCACAAGTAATAAACTAAAATCAAGATGAATCTAGTATCTAAATGTTAAGCCAGAAACCACCTGTTGAAAAACAAGATAAGTAAAACCTCTGAAGTCAAAGGCACACCAAAGACTTCCTTAACAGGATACCAGTTGCACAGAAAAGAGTTACAAAATCGACAATGGGATTATTATATTAAATTTACAAAGCTTCTGCACAGGAAAAGAAACAACCAGCAGAGTGAAACAACAAACTACTGCATGGAAAAACAATTTGCCATCAACTTCTCAGACAGAACATAATATCATAAATATTATATATATTTATAATATATAAACAACTCAAAAAATTAAACATCCGAAGTAAAAGACACAATCAAAATATTGGCAAGCAAAATGAATAGGATTTTCACAAAAGAAGTACAAATAGCCAACAAATATGAGAAGAAATATTTAACACTAGAGAAATGCAAATTAGAAAAAAACTGAGATTCCATCGTATCCCAGAAAGAATGACTACCATCAAGAAATCAAATAATATGCTGGAGAGGCTGTGGGGAAATAACAACCCTTCTGCACTGCTGGTAGGAATGTAAAACAGTGCAACTACAATAGAAACCAGTATGAAGACTCTTCAAAATATTAAAACTAGAAATTTCACTTGAGCCAGCTGTTCCCCTTCCAGGTATGGTCCCACAACAGTTGAAGATATCATATCATAGAGAACTATGCACACCCATGTATGGCAGCAAAATTCATGCCAACTAAATCTTGGATGTAGCCCACATATCCACCAACAGACAATGGACCAAGGAAATGTGTTTACACACTTTCTTTATGCCACTCTGCCATAAAGAAAGATAAACTAGATTCATTTGTAGGAAAATGCATGCATCTTGAGCCGATAACGTTACATGAAATACATCAGAACCACAAGCTTAAATTTCACATTGTTCACCTTATGTGAGAAACCCAGAGAAGAATAAAGAGCCAAAAGAAAGATAATAGAAGCTGGGAGATAGGTCGTCCTCATGCACTGCACTTCTGTGGTAATGAACCACAATTTGCAAATAAATAAGAGATCAAAGCAAAATAAGCTTAAATCCTAGTATTTTAAATCACACTAGGATATGTCCTGCCAATGTAAGCATTAAAAATTACATTAAAACACAATGTACATTGTATATTTCAGCTATGCTTACCTAACAACATATATACAAATTAGCTCAAAATATTTCAAAGGCTTATAAAATTGTCACATGAAAACAGAAGGCAAAAGTTCCACAATGCATTCAGCAATGATTTATTATGTATGACACTAAGGCATAGCCAAGACAAGAAAAAATAAATAAGACTGCATGAAAATTGCAAGCATTGTGCATCAAAAGAGGAACCACAAACAATAGAAAATATCTGCAGAATATACATATGTATCTCATAAGGGATACATATGCCTATCCCCTAACACTCCACAAAATTAACCAAACAATCTGATTCAAAAACAGGCAAAGGAAGGCAGTTGTACATCTTTTCCTTAAATTCTCTCACTGTCTTAAATTGACTATCCTGAGGAAGACTACAAAATTCATCAGATTAGTAGCAGTATTCTTGGGACAAAAAATATTAAGTACTCTAATAATAAAGCCTAGTATCCCAATAAAACCACACACTGTATCACCAACGTGTCAAACGTTGACATCCATAAGGTCCTATCATTTTACAGCCTTCATATCCCAAAGTGTCTAACAATTTTGACACTTATAATTTCTAATATTTGTTTTTAAAATCCAGTGTTTGCATATTTAACTCTCACATCAAAAAACTGCTGCCTGTATCAAAAGACATAAAATAAATAAGCTACCTAAGTGTCTGCTTGCAATAAGTAATAAAACAAAAGGAGATTCAACAAAAAAAGAAAAAAGCCTAAAAGGAAAACAAAACAGAGAAGCTAATTCTCAGTGACAGTCTCATCTTTCATCTTCAGCTATGCCTTGAACTCTACCTTGTTTAATTATTAAATCAAGAGCTGCTCGGCAAGAGCTGCTCAGCAAGACCTGTCTAGTTGCAATGATTCCTAAATTCAATCCTGCTGACAGACTCTGTCCGTTTTTCTATTTACTATTATTACCTATGACAAGGTATGAATGCTAATTTTAAATTCAACTTTCATTAAAAATGGAATGAAGCTTCTCTGATAGCGACCTACTGGCTCAAAGTGTAACTTTTCTTTCTATATCAAGCTTAGAAAAATTAAAAGATTACACTGCAGCAGAATATGTTTCTCTCAATATTGTTACTCAAATATAACAATGAAGTAAAAATTTTCAGTAATTTTAATTAAATTTTAAATTTAATTGGGAAGTTCATAAATTTCAACTTTAAAATTATTCAATATTTTATGGTGTGAATATTTGGGATGTTGAGATGATGAAAATGTATTTAAGATCTGAATGTAGATTTTATCCTGGCTTTGAACATCAAAGAGAGATTTGCACACAACCTACAGCTGCAGCATTCACCACAGCCAAAAGGCAGCAACAACACACATAGTGATAGACTAATGAGCAAACACAACGTGACATGTACATGGGACAGAATGAGTGAACACTTAGCCTTAAAATAGGAGAAGTTTTCACATGAGCTGCAACATGGGAGAACTGTGAAGGCACACGAAGGGAAACGAACTAATGACTGAAGACAAAAGGCGCGCGAGTCCACTTACGCGGCACCGAAAGTAGCTAAATTCACAGAGATAGGAGGTAGCAGGGTGGCTGCCAGAGGTTAGATGAGGGAAGCAAAGTAAAGAGTTATTTCAGCGGGGCATGAAGGTCCAGATGCTTGTAACAGCCGAATAACAATGTAAATGTATTTAATGCTTCTGAGCTGTACACATAAAAAGCTTAAAATGGTAAATTTCATGCTACACATGTTTTGCCACAATTAAAAACTGAAGGAAGAAAACACCTGAGAGTTAATCTGCATCCTAAATATATAAAACCCCCTAAAATATAGAAAAAGATACGCTACTGAGTTTTTAAGCGAGTAATGGAGATAAAGATGTTTTCGAACTGTATGTTTCAATACGAAATCAAGTTGTAAAACACTGATGGAAATTTTTAAACAAAATTGAAGAAAATAACTATGATAGAGTGAATGGCCAAGAGTAAAAGCAAAATTTCTTGAGTTACAAATATGCAAGGAGCTATGTGCTAACACATGTGCTTATGAATGTTCTGGGTAAGAGTTATAATCATTTATTTCTTACCAGGACTCATGGTAAAAACTTTGAAAACCAATGGCTTACAGAACAGTTCTCAAAGTTTGGTCAACAAACTCCCAAAGTTCTCCAACAATTCTAGTGGATCTATTAGGTAAAAAATATTTTAATAATAATATTAAGACATTATTGGCCTTTTACATTACCAACAATCAGTTTTCCAAAGGCAACATGACATGTGACATTATAATAGAATAAATGACAAACCAGATCAGAGGCTAAAAAGATTTATGAAAATGTAAAGCAATGGCATATGCCTCACTAAATTTCTTTTTTAAATCAAATATAAGTTCATGTGTGTATATGTTCTAGTACTATTTTATAGTTATTAAATATTGTTATTAATATTCATATGTAATGGCGTTATTATTTTGAAGTGAATTCAGCTTTTGAAATGTAACCAAAAAATCTAGCATATGGCATTATGTTTTGAATAACTGCTAAAGACAGATCTCAAATTTGACTTTAAACAAAAACATCTATAGCAATATAGAAAACATGATAATTTTCAAGAATCTAAAAATATGAATGGGGGCAGTGCTGGCACTGTATGTGGTGCTGGGATCAAACCACAGTTCCTGTGCTTGCCTAGGCTTGCCTAAGCAGGTGCTTAAGACCACTGAGCTATTTCACTAGCCTTATAGTCAATTATTAAATTTTTAATATTTCCATTTCTAAAAGTAGTAATATGATTAAAACAAAATCACATTTCTTACCTATTTATTGAGGATTCAATTTGTCCCCCCAGAAGGCACATGTAAGCCTACCTGCCAGTGCCTGCAAATATGACCTTGTTGGATGAAAACAGGGTCTTTGCAGATATAATCCAGTTAACATGAGGTCAGACTGGGCTAAGGTGGGCCCTAAATCCAATGACTACTGCCCTTACAAAAAAGCCATGTAAAGAACATGGCGCCCAGAGCCACACCAGGAGAACACCAAAGTGATGTAAGTGGCAGAGCCTCGGAGCGCTGCGACTGGAAACGAGGACATCAAGTCTCACCCACCACCACAGAGGGCAAAAGAGTCAGAGAAGGGGCTGCTGCTTTTTCCAGCACTTGTAAAGAAGAAAGGAGTGGGGCATGGTGGTGCGTGCCTGTAATCCCAGCACTTGGCTGGCGGCTGAGGCTGGAGGATCCCTGAGATTTAGAGGCCACCTTGGGCCACAAAGTGTATCCAGGCCAGCCTGAAC
This sequence comes from Capromys pilorides, assembly GCA_004027915.1. Classification (NCBI taxonomy): domain Eukaryota; kingdom Metazoa; phylum Chordata; class Mammalia; order Rodentia; family Capromyidae; genus Capromys; species Capromys pilorides. Next base: position 20,104 of record PVKN010012965.1, read on the forward strand.
CTCAGAAAGCCAAAAACAATTTTTAAAAAGAACAAAGGAGGTTCCTGCTGACACCTTTATTTTGTATTTTTAGTCCTTCTAAAATAGTTGTTATGGAAACCCTAAGAAGCTAATAGTATTATCAAATTGGGAGAGTTTCACTTTTGTTTTTAATTCAAATGCAGACACTGGGCAGAAATTAAGAGGAATGGGCAGTCACACC
>PVKN010012966.1:0-20297 GCA_004027915.1 Capromys pilorides
GGGAGCTACAATATCTCTTTCAGGCCATTTGGAAACATCCAATAATCTAACCAGAAGCGTAATTAAAAAGAGGAAAGTATAGCTAAGAAAAATGCTTGTGACAGACACATGGTACCTCTCTGACTTCACAGTACCTATTTGGCTCTACCCCAACAGTCTGTCTATACAACACTCTAGCGGCCTAAAGGAACAAACGTTACCCAAGGCTTTAGTACCTCAGAAGGTCAACGGGTCATTTCACACAGCATGCCCTCGAGCAGCGATGTGAACCTTTCAGAGACCAAGCGTCCACACTGCAACTCCAAACCCACTTATTAATCACAAAGTGCCAACACTGCAATTAAACCTGACTACCGAAGTTTGGCTGCTAGGGTGGGCAATGTCCGGGCAATCTGGCTTGCACGCCAACAGAGGGGCTCTGCGTGCTCACAGGAGCACGTGTGCCACAGGTTTGCCACCACTGCACTACAGAAAAACTGAGCACACCCTGTAGGAGCCAGACATGGAATTGAATCCACAACCAATCCTCTGTCAGGAAAATAGTTTTCTTCACTGAGGTATATTTTTAAAGCAAGAGAAATGCTAAAATCTGGTTTATCCTCCAGTGATGTTACCAGCTATCTTGAAGTTAAAGGCGTATATTTCCAAAAGAAGTCATGGTTCAAACTCCTAAAGGTTACATGAGAATGCAAGCATTTTAACGAGTGTTCTGGAGAAACATATGAAGGCATACAAGAGGCTCCTCATGTGCTAGGATTTTTTTGTCTTCTTTGTAGTTATAGAAATAATAAGCACTGACATCTAAAAACAAACTGGGAGTAAAGATGTGCTGACATTGATCCTTGAAACTGAATGCAAACAGTTATCTTCAGGAAACAGTAGAAGTATCTCCAGAGGTAACAATACAGACATCACCGAGCAAAGAGGATTCTCTGGCATCAGCTAAATAGATGGAGAACAACAAGCAGTAACATTGTCTCAAATCCTAAAGAGTGCTTGCAAAGAGAACCACAAGCTAGGTTCTAGTTTAATCAGCAAACAATTAAAATGAAACACAAAGTTACACCAAAAAGAACCCAGGATTTCCTGTGTTATATGAGCATCATGTTTGATACAAACTAGCATGTGGCTCAAGGTTCTCCACTGACCCATTATCCCGGAGCATCAAAGCACTGGACCCCTGCAGCCACCACTTTCCACTACCACTGGAATTCTCAGCTGTCCAGGAACAATTCACGGAGCAGAAGAACCTTGAGATTTCACGCAAACTGACCAGGATGTTGAAAGGATAGGTGAGATTTGCCACACAAATCACAAAAGATCCTCCCTTTACCCCGGACTGCCTAGTTACCTTTGCAAGGGCCACAGCCAACCTCCCACTACCAGAGGCACCCTCACCTGTAGTCGAGCAGCTGTACTGTGGGTACTGCGTGAACGCGATAGCCCTCTGCAGTCCATCACTCTCCATCTCCTCAATTGCTTCTTCTGTTAAAGGATGCACATACCGGAATCCAATATAGTATTTGTGCGGAGCTATTAGAAAGCACAAGTGGAAAAGAAAAAGTATTAATCTTTACATAGATCCTTCACCACCACCAAATATAACAGAACGCCCTGAAGAGAGAGCAGCTACCCTACCTTCCAATCACACTATGTAGCCAAGTTTAGAAGACTGCTTGGACTTTATCTGTTCCCCAGCTGGGCCGAGGACTTTCACTCCCTATTTCATGGGATCATCACCCCCACTTACACATCTTTATTTAGCGTAATGGTTTTTAAAACCCAATATTCTGTTCTTAATTCTCTGTTCTTGCCTGGAACAAGAGAGACTCAAGAGAAGTGAGGGGGAAACTAGCACTAATTCTTAACATCTACCTTTTCTTGCACACACCTCTCTTAAGCTCCATTTGTTTAGATAAGGAAATAGAAATGCTGAAGGCTAACTGACCTGCCTAAAGCCACACCTGCAAATGGTCTAGCTGCAACTGCCACCTAAGTCCCAACGCAAGGCCCACCACCCTTCTATACTCCCACCTGTTCCCATCATCCAGTTCTCTTACACTCCAGGTCATCTAGTTTATTAAACAAATGCAAAATCTCTGGGACTCAAAGTATACAGATAAAATATATAAAACAATGCTCAAGTTGGAGGTCTCCAGTGGAATGTAAAGTGACTGTTCTTGGCTCAAAACAGCTCAGAGTTTTACTGCAGAGCTTTGTGTTTCTTCTCCTTTCCTTGGTTTACCCAATTCCTCTTTCTACTGTTTTTATCTTTGGGCATTTTGGAGATACGCACATCCTGTAGCTGCTCAGGCATGCATAGAATCATAAAATTAAAAATGCCCTAAAGTTGCCTGGTCTTGTTTCTTTGTCTTTTATAAGATCATATAAAACTTATACTCATGATACTGAGAATACTCTACACAAATGTCAAGTAATCATAAAACCAAGATGATGTTATTATCCAAAACATTTATAGGGGCTGCAGTGAAGAATACAACAAAAATTGGCACAAAAAGCATGTAGGTTAAAGTGAAAGAAAAGACAGTTTATCATATATGTGTGTATGTATGTGTGTGTATATACATATATATAATTTAAATATATGGATATATATATATATATACACATACACATACATACACACACATACATATATGGATATGGCATGATTTGTGTCTAGATGTTCCCCCAAAGTTTCATGCAGTCTTTGAAGTGGGCATCTAGAATTTCATGGTCCAATGCCAGGATTATGGGTGTGAGTGCTATACTTACACTGGGGTGGGTAGCCTGAATACTACTATACAAGGGGGAAAGGCTTGCTCTCTTGCTCCTTCCCCTTTGCTGTTGTTGCTTTTGCTGTCTCCTGCAGCCATGAACTGCCCTCTGCCATGTGTTACTCTGCCTTGGAGCCAGCTGAGTATGGACTAAAACCTCCACAAACCGTAGCTAAATAAACCTTTCCTTAATTCTAGCCATCAGGTGTTCTGTCTCAGCAACAAGAAAAAAGTAACTGAGACAACCCATCCAGAGAACATGATCCATAGTTTGACCCATGAACTATGAAATAACAGAATGTATTAATAGGGCCAGGAGCATAATTATTAGTAGGGGGGAGAAGCATGGATGTGGGTGGAAAGCATGAAGTGATTCAGAATTCACCCACAGCAGTCTAGAATGAGAAGAAGGAATATAAGAGGGCCCTTCTAGGCTGTCTACCTGTACACCCTCTTGTATAAAATAGGTGGAGCTAAAATACATCAGTGGATACAACCCTAGAAGCAAACTCCAAAAGACGGCTGTTGACTATGTGTTCCATGTGAAAGCTGCTCATTCTCTAAATATCATGAAGTCCTTTTTTAAAAAAATGCATTTAGTTGTTATAAGGTCTCAATATGCAGCTCAGACTCACAGTGACCCTCCTGTTTTCAGCCTCCCCAGCGCTCCGATTACAGGCATAAGCCACTAAACCCAGACTCTGTGGCTGGCGCAGCCTGCTCTGGGGGCAGGACTGCAGCAGCATGTGGTTCTGGGGATTGAACAGTAGTCCCTGCGTTTGGCTAAGCAGGTGCTTTTCATCCCAAGCTATCTTGTCAGCCCCATGAAGTCCATTTTTAAGCAACCCTTGGCGATTCAAGCTAAGGTTTAGCAGGCTGGTGGAAACCGCTTTCCAATCTATTTGTAGACAATACAGTTATCAAACAACTGAGTGAGTTCCCTGATGCTGCAGGTCAACCAGTTTTTCACAGCACCTTTTCACCTGCCCAGTATTTGAAAATTGCAGTCAAAAAGTCTAGGGCCCAGATGTTCTTCAAATAGCACAGACTAGAGTAGGAAGACTGCTCTGGTAGATGAAGCTGAGTGAGTAATCACATTTGGAAGTGAGCAAGAGTAAAATATCCTGGGAAGAACAGATAATGCTTTCTAAAAGCCTGAAAGCACATATTTTAGAAGAAGTGGCCATGTGCTCCTGAGTGGGTCCACGCTGAGAAACCAGCAGGTGCGTGCACACAGGATCTCGCGGGTCATGCCACAACAGTCAGCCTGCTGTCGTTGGCCATGCCAGGCAGGACATGTGGAGAAGAAGGTGCCTCTCTAACTTCCGACCAGTGATACCCAAACACAACTCACAGACCTTGCCCAGTCTCTCCGAGCAGCTGCTTAGTGCAGGTTCTCATGAGAACAACGAAAACACACACACAAAAATTGGATTTTTAAACAGTAAAATGTCATTTATCATGCACAACAGTTTCAATATGTGACATAATTCTTTGAAAGAGAGGTTTAAGTTACGGAACATGATGCTTTTAAATGTGCATCAGATCATGAACTCTATACTAGTGATAAGTACTAAAAATTCAGTTAGTGAATTTTTACCACGTACCACGCTAAGTACCTTTCTGGAATATCTTATTTAATTTCCACACGGATCCCAGGAGTGTGTCCTACTGCTCTCCCCTGTGGAGATGAGGCTTAGGGAGGTCAGCCCATTGCCTGAGGTCACACAACCAGCAGGCGAGGCCAGCAGCAGCTACATTAAATCCTCAGCTCCTACCCATTACACACTCTAGCTACATTAAAGCAGTCACATTCCAAAGAATTAAAGCATAATTTAAAAACATATTTTAGATTTAGACTTTTTATTAAAAGATTACATTTGTCATCTATTTCCTTTTGTCTTTGCTACTGTAATGCAGCGTAACTATGAAAAAACATTCCAAAGTCATATCCCTTGCTATGACTCAATGCAATAGTTAATTGATCAATTCTACACAAAGCCAATGCAAGTCTCAAAATTTCTATACTAACTTATCAAGCAAAAACTATGCCCCACCAGGCATGGTGGCACATGCCTGTAATCCCAGCACTTGGGAAGCTGAGGCAGGAGGATTGGTGTGAGTTTGAGACCAGCCTGGGCTATAAAAGTGAGCTTAAGACCAGCCTGAACTGCATAGTGAGACCCTGTCTCAAAAAGACACACACACACACCTATGCCCCCAAAACAACAGCACAAGATATATTTTTATCTATTTGCAATCATCACCTTTTCTTGCTTGAAGTTTCCTAACTGAAAAAACTCAACACAATTCAAAAGTAAACTTTCTAATGTATAGGAAAGAAAAGGATAATAAGAATGTCTTCATCTAGTTTCTGTTGCTATAACTGAATACCAGAGACTAGGTAATTCTTCATAATTAGGTTTACAGTTCTAGAGACTAGGAAGTCAAAGAGCACATCATGAGGTAAGGGTGCCCTGCTGTGCTCTGCATGATGAGTGCATCGCAACAGGAGACAGAGCATGCATAATGGCTCGGTTCTCTCTTTTACATACAAATCCCTTGAAGCTATCATTGCTGTCTCACCACCGTGGCCTCAGCTAGCTCTGCTTACCCCCCAAAGGACCAACTTCAAACAGCATTAACATGAATTTGAAGAGTAAGTTTCTAATATGTGAACTTTTGAGGACCATTCATAGAACATGGAAGAAGAAGAATGAGAGATAAATGGAGAGAGGAAAACATAAAAGAGGGTGAGATAGGAATGGGACTGACGCTGGTCCCTCTCAAAAGCATTGGGGAAGGAAGGATAAGGGAATAGGAGGAAAACCAAGTTATATCATATACCGGTACAAAGTCCCTATAATGAATATGATATTATGTACACCTAAGATGTACCAATAAACTTAAGAAAACAAAAGCATTTGGGCTCTATCACTCCCTGCATGCCCACTCAGAACAGTGTGAGCAGCAGGGCAAGAAGCAACTTCCTGGGCAGTTTGGAGAGGCTCTAAAGGAGCTGTGAGCCCCACCTCATGACTTTCTCACAAGTCCCCACACTTCGAGACTATTCCATTTTTTATGCCCTTCCATTCTGTGTGTTCATCAGCCCTCACACATTTCAGATACCATCTCCCCAATAAATCTCTGAAACAGCTTTTTCTCTCTTAGTAGACTGCCAAAAGCAGCAAAGTACCACTACATCGGAAACTTCGTATAAGTAGGAACCAGGGTTTTCAACTCTCAATAGCAGGGGCACTGCTGCAGAATGAATGAATGGATGGTCTAGTACCAACAGCCGCTCTGGACCAGTACCCAGCTGCATAAGACCACACAGACACCAAAAGTAGCCCCTCAAAGAGGTGACTGCTCACACTAACGAAAACTACCAGGCAAGTTCCTCCGTGACAGTGAGGTGTGGCTTGCTCACTACTCTGTCCCTCAGCTCTACACCTGATCGGTGAGTGCTGCTAGTGCAGATTTGGTGGTTGGTGGGTGCATGAAAGATGAATGGATGTGGGAATTAGTAGGTGGAAGAATGGGTGAGCATGTGGCAAATGAACAGAGTGAGTAAAGGAAGAAGACAATCAGGAGCGATTTAGTGGCCAACAGGCAAGCAACCAGGCTGACTCATCATGAACACCTAAAACTTAGCCCCAACATTATAATAAAAAGTAATGGACCATTTAAAATAAGTATGCAAAAATAAATAAATAAATAAATAAATAAAAATAAAATAAATATGCAGAGGACAGAATGCTTAATACTGACTTTCTGAAAATCACTTTCCCAATTTTGACTATGTAATGATCAAGGAGATGTTACTGTTTTTTATACCTACCAAGGCAGAGGACATTCCAATCCAGAATCCTCACACTTGTAATCTCCCATCTTTGTACTACATGGCCATATATTAAAATGCACAGATGTTCAACAGTCAGGGGTACACCCAAGTCCTGCGGTGGGATTCTGACCAGCCAACCTGTGAGGCTGGGGCCACAGCTGGCCTGACTGGTCTGGACAATCCAACATCTCACCACAGAGTGCAAAGAGGTAGGTGGAGGTGTGGAAGGATGTCCCTCTGTTTTCCTTTCTCAGATCTGACATCTTTGTCAAGCTATTTAGGGTAACATGTAAACAGGAAAACAATGGCCCTTTCCTACCTCTTCTTTCCAGCAGATAAAGTACAAGTCCAATTCATACTAAATCTTTTATCACAATAAGCTGTTGATAATAGGGTTTGCTCCCTACCTACCAAGTAGGGTAAGTACAAGGCAACCAAGTTTCCCTCTGCCAACATTTAAAAAGATGCCTTGTGGCATCTGTGGCTGAACCGTATGAGAAATTCCCTTGAGCCACAGGGGAAGACAGGACACAAATCTAATATTCAAAAGCACAACTGAACAATTTTCCAAGTGACATGATTTGTTGAGCAACCTCAGTCCCTTTGTGCAACAGGAAATGCTTGGTTCTGGGAGTAATTCTAGCTGATGTTAAATGATGGTGTCTCAGAGAAGAGAAAGGTCTGTTGGACACAGCATCACACGTGTCCTGGATCCTAAGGCCCTAACATGGCAGTGAATGTATTTCAAGTCTCCTAGCATGCATATTTTTCAATTTTAACATTTCTCATATTCAGCCACATTTAAAACAGATTTTAATAAATCAATCAGCAATGTTTACATGACTTAATAGTATGCAAAAATAGTGTCCTAGGCCAAGGAGATAGCTCAGTAGTCTAAACACTTGCTTTGCAAGCATAAGAACCCAGGTTCAATCTGAGCTACATAGGGAGAGCCTGTACCAAAAAAAGTGCGTGTCCCACATTCAAGTATGTCTTGAGTACAATTAAATATGATGCTTACAGGGTTGGCCAAATAGCTCAGCGGATTAAAGCACTTGCCAGTAGGCACAGCGGCCAGGGTTCACTGATGCGCTGAGAGACAGCAACTGAGACTAGGCATGGTGGTGCATGCACGTAATCCCAGCTCTTGGGAGGCTGTAAACAGTCAGATCACTATGAGTCCGATCTAGTAGTGATCACCCTCTAGACCCTTCCCTAAAATAAAGAATAGATGAATAAAATAAGCATGGCACTTGCAGTTCATGTGTTGCAATAAGCATTGCACTTGCATTTAGTATTGCATTCTGCATACAAACAGGGCTGTTACCACAGGCACAATCCTCCTTTTCTGTCATGTCCAATGCACTGCTTCAGTATCTGCCAAAGGTGGGTGTTGCTGAGAGCAGAAAGTTGCTTAGTGTCTCCAGTGTCAGTGACAGCCAGCTCATTCAGCTCTAAATGTTGATCTAATTAGCTACCCAACTAGAAAGAAAAGGCCCCAGCTGCAGTCTCAATCCACTTCCCAAAGATTTCTTCTCAAGTACCATGAGATATGCACCTTTTATTTATGTTGCATTACTTTTGCCTTAAAATCTAGCTCAATTTACTGCCTTGAACTAGCATTCTATGTTTCGACTGTTATAACATAGGATAAATGACAAAAGTTCCAAAGTTTCAGGAAAACACCTCAAGAACTCAGGCAAGTGACTGCACTACAGAGAAACTCACAAATCAAAAGTTGGTATGAACAGCAGCATTTGGCATCCAATTCTGTTTGGAATTTCATAACTACCCTGAAAGACCAAACATAGCACTATGTCAATGAAGACACATCCTACCTGTGTCCGGGGACAACTCATCCAGCAGCTTCACCATGCCTTCTCCTTGTGTGGAAGTCCACATCTTGATTGGTGATCCACCTCCAATCCTGCGATACTGCTCTTGAATTTTGGGGGTTCGCCGTTTGGCAATGAATGGTGCCAGCTTACTAGATCATTGAACATGTAGGTAAGTGGGTTTCATTCTACCTTAACACCTGAGAAACATTTTCTACTCAATAAAAAAGATAAGCAAAATCTTAAATAAAACCTAGCAAGAACGAGGTTTTAAAAATAGAAGCTAGAGGACTTGGGAGATAGCTTGGTGGCCTAAGCACCTGCCTGTCAAGCACAAGGACTGGGGTTTGATCCCTAGTATGCATGCTGTGCCACCCCGAGCTGCACAGTGAGAGGTCCTATAACAAATAAATAAATAAATTTTAAAAATAAATTTCTATCACTTTCTTAAATAATAATAAATAAATAAAAATGGAACCTTGAAGGTATTAACAAAAGCCAATTCGTTAGCTGGGCGTGGTGGCTTACACCTGTACTCCCAGCACTGTGGAGGCTGAGATAGGAGCACCACTATGAGTTTAAGACCAGCCTGGCCTACAAAGTGAATTCAAGGCTACAAAGTGAGCTGAACTGCAGAGACTCTGTCTCCAAAAGACAAAAGAAAAACAAAACAACAACAACAACAAAAAAGCCAATTTGTGGGCTTAGAGAGCTAAAGCTAGACACTCCCTAGGAAATACCTGCCCCATACTCCCTAAGTTGTTCATCAACATGAACACCCTGAAGAATCAGGAAACTTCACCCTTGGAGAAACCCTGGATGCATGCTAGATACTATCCTGTGTTTTGATCTTGGATCTAACAAGAATTTGAATACAGGAAGCAGACTGCAGCAAGAAGATCATCAGTTTAAGTCCAGGCTGGGCTACAAAAAGAGACTCTGTCTCAAAAAGCAAAAGAAGAGAGAAAAAAATGACAAAGAAAATACTCTGCTCAAAAAATAACAAAATGCATATCAATCTCATACTTGCATATGCAAATAATGATGTACACAAAAAAATCACTGACAGCAGCACTGTGAACAACTTAACTATTTCTCAGTGAACACATAGGTTAAATAAAAGTAAAACTATGTAACTCTAAATAGATGTGAAAAAATGAGCCAGTCTATACAATCTAGTATGACACATACGCAGTGTTGCCAGGTAGCTCAGCAGACTACAGCGCCTGCTTAGGCACAGCACAGTGGCTGGGGTTTGATCCTTAGCCTGCTGCGCCGGCTCTGCCCGTGGGGTGCCCTGGAAACTGGGCATGGTGGTGTGCATCTATAATCCCAGTGCTTGGGAGGCTGAAAACAGGAGAATTACTACAAGTCCAATCTATGTAGTGAGACCCTGTAGACCCTGTACTAAATACATTTGGAAAAAAAAAGCAAAGTGACAAGTAATATACCTAAATATTCATATTTGTGTAGCAAGGTAGGGAAGGGACATGTATGTATATACGCTTGGATGTACACGGTCCATTTTTATAACAGTGTTTGCTTCCAGGTGGGTACTGGGAAACTACAGTTAAAGGGAAAGAGAATATTTGCTTTTTACTGCAGTTTTACACTGTTTGCACTTTCAATCATATGTATGTATTAACTGCAAAACCTTTTCGAAATAAAAGGGAGAAATGGGGAAGGAGGAGTGAACAGAAAACAATAGTAACAACTCAATAATAACTATTGCTTCCACTCCATGTGTTAACTAACCATTACATGCCAAGTATAAATACATCTTTAAAAATCATTAAAGGCATTTCAGTTGTGTCAAGATAACTGCCACTGCCAGGGCTCTGGGGAGGAAGAGCTCAAGGAAAAAGCTCACTAATCAGTTCTGCCCGGTTGTCCTTCCCATGTTATATCTTTCTGTTAAAAGAAAATAATGCTGCTACTGGAATCACTACCACATATACATTGAAACTATTTGAGGGCCGGCCAAAGAGTTCAGCACATTTAAGCACCTGTAAGCAGGTGCAGGGGTGGGGGGGGGGGGTGTTCAATCCCCAGGCTTGCCGTGCCAGCCCCGCCCCTGGGGCCCTCTGAAATGGCAACTGAGACTGGGCCTGGTGGTGTGGGCCTGTAATCCCAGCTCTTGGGAGGCTGTAAACAGGTGGAACACTATGAGTCTGATCTAGTAGTGAGACCCTGAATATTCTGTAGACCCTGCTCTAAAATTAAAAAAAAAATTGATCTTTTGAAACTATAGTGTATGTACAGGTAAGGCCACAGGCACCGCATACATTACTTTAGAAAGCGCAGGTGTTTCGACGTGCTTACTTTTGAATAGGAAGCCTCATGAGATCTCGATCCAAGAAGAGTCTCAGCAGGAAGTTGTGAACATCTCCAAGAGTTTCGGGGCCTCCCATGTTCAGCATTAATATTCCTGTCCTGGGTTTTCTATATGAAAATGAAAGGCCAACAGCTGATCTGTCACACTTTAAGCTTTGGGACAGAAGCTTAGTTCAGTGATCAAGTGCTCATCTAATCCAGATGCCAAAGTAAAATCTAACCGGCCCATTGCTGTTATCCACGCTATCACTTGGGAGCCCGGGAGTGCGCCACGTCCCCGTCACCTCACTCCCACTTGGCTCTCACCTCCTAGCTCATTCCACAACACGGGTCTTCACTGGGCTTAGGCTGTTTCCCCATTAGCTTGCCAGCCCTGAGCACATCAAATGCTTTACAGACTAGGAGTCAGTTTTAGAAATCTAAAATTGTTCTGAGGTGGAAGAACCCACACGCGTTAGTGCCTAAGTCCCCTCACCTGCTAAGGTACACCACCTGTCTCAAAAGATTATTTTAAGATTCAGTGGATAAAATCAGTTAGCATGATCTAGTACACAGGAAGTTCTATCATACAGAGAAAGATATCCCTGTAATTTTAAATCTCTGAAGTGTAGCAGGAGCCCATCTTTCTCTCTGCATCTGCTTCCTTCTCTTTAATGATTAATTATTACATTTTTTCTTGAAATTATGCTTCCTTTTCCAGCACTTGCCTTTGCTCCTGATTTCCTGCTATAATAAATCACATCTCTCGTCTGCATTCACCTCTCCATCTTTCCTATAAATCTATGCTTAGATAATTCCTGCACGAAATTATGCTAAACATTCAAGCCATCCTAAGCTGAAGAATCAAGCATTGCACGCACAGGAAGAAGCAAAAAGAAAATAAAGCTCTGTAACAAATGTTTTAAATCAAGTAGCTTTGGGAAATGAAAACGACAACAACAAACAGAAATGCCAAGCACAAATGTAACCTCAATCCCACACAGCTGCTGAACCCACACAGTCTGAAGGGAGCCAGGCTAGGACTTCTCTATTCCCAAATGCTGCCAGGAGCGACGTAAAGCCTGGAACAGAGCCTACTACCTCTAGCTGCACCGGGGCTTCCAAAGACCACAGCCAGAGACTGGGAACCACAAAGTCAGAGTCTGAGCTGGGTCATGGAGGGGCAGGGGCCTTGGAAGTGCCCACAAAGCCAAAGCTCTATGACGACAGTGATCAAAGCCAAAGGCTGTTGAGCTGGATCTTCTGGTAGTCTGTTCGTATGTGTAAAAATGAATGATACGCTAATGACAATCTTAATTGGCAATTTTTAAATTTTGTTGGCAACTTTTAACAGTGATGTTACGCAGCAGAGTATTAAATCTAAAGGTAGAAATAATTTTTTGATGAAACACACTATAAGTGAATGAAGTAGAAATCTGAATTCTGCATAAGAACAAAGTCACAAATAAGGAGAACTACTACAATAAAGTCAGAAATCTTGTTATGGTTTGTGTCTAGATGTCCCCTTTATGCAGCCATGGGGTGGGCTTCTACAGCTTGTGATTAATTTATGGTCCAGTGCTCGCTTGCGCGCTCTCTCTCTCTCTCTCTCTCCCCCCTCCCTCCTTCCCTTCCTCCCTTTCTCTCCCCCTCCCTTTTTGTTCTTATCGCTTTTGCTGTCTTTCACCAACATGAACTGCTGCCCCTCTGCCATGTGCCACCTTGCCTTGGAGCCAGCCGAGTCTGGATTGAAATTTCCACAAACTGTGAGCTAAATAAACTTCTCCTTCCTTAATTTTGGGCCTTGGGTATTTTGTCTCAGCAGTGAGAGAGAAAAGTAACGAAGACATCCTCTAATTTAGATAAAGACGAACTAAAACCATTTTTCTCTTCTTTGTCTCGCTCTAGGGTTTCTCAGCCTTGGCACTGACTCTTCGGGCTAGATAATCCTTTGCCACAGAACACTGCCCTGTGCAGTGCAGGCTGCTCAGGAACATCCCCTGCCTCTATCTACCAGTCAGCATCAGCCCACGCCCCACTCCGGGCATGACAACCAAAACTATCTCCAGACATTGCCATCCCTTACTGAGAACCACTGTCTTAGAAAAAGAAGATCTGGCTCTCTTTTTCCTTAAACCAAGCAACTATGCTGAGGATGTCATTGCTAGGGACCTTTTCCACACAGGAGTCCTATCACTAAATTCATAGTTGTGCTGAGTTTTCTTTTCCGGCTCCTTAAAAATTCCAGATGTGTCACTCTGTGAAGCTGTGACATTCCCTTAATCTCTGTACTTAAACCACCAGTCTTTTTCTGAGATTCTGTTTTTCACCCTCAAACTTTGTGACTCACAATACATTAAGTGGACTTTCCCATGGATTGCTGCCAGTTAACATATTACTGGTTAAGAAACCCCAGGCAAAAAGACTTACCTAAGCCACAGAGGGTATCAATGTGCAAACGGGATTTAAAACTGTTTTTCATCTGTAACACCTGAGCTCAAAGCAAGAGTGGCTTTAAATCAGATAGTATTCTGCCCCACTCACGGCTTCGCAAACCCGTGCTGATTTTAGACTTGAAGAGACACACATGATTTGAAAATGCTCAAATACTCATGCGTTAATTTAAGACTGTGTTGTGCATGATGAATGGAGCATTAGCAAGCCCAGGCTGCCTCCGATCTATTCCAGAATGTGAAGTGCAAAGCTTTAGTCAAGGGTCTTCGTCTCGCCTCCCACCAGATCACACCTGAGACCAAGGTCTGGCTGGCCAGGTTCCCTTTGTCTGAGCTAAGAGTGCATAAGGAAACACATTTTAAAGCTTCTTCCTCAGAAAGGTTTTAGTGTTTTGCCACTTTTATACTCTAGGAATCTCAAAATATGAGGTTTTCCCTTTGTACTAGTGAATGTATATAACAGACAGTTAATTTCTCCAATTAATAATAAGTTTATTCTACTATATATAATCAGCACTATGAAAAACTTCCAAAGGCTAGCCAGATAGCTCAGCAGACTAAAGCGCCTGCTTAGGCAGAGCGCAGAGGCCAGAGTTTGATTCCTGGCATGTGGTGCCAGCCCCGTCTGTGGGGTGCAGAGATGGCAATGCAGACTGGGTGTGGTTTGATTCTTGGCATGCTATGCCAGCTCCGCCTGCGGGTCATGCTGAGATGGTGATGCAGACTGGGCATGGTGGCATGCACCTGTAATCCTAGCACTTAGGAGGGGACAAATAGGAGAATCACTGAGTCCAATCTACACAGTGAGACCCTGTAGACCCTGTTCTAAATACAGGGGGAAAAAAAACCCCTCCAGCTCTTCACTAAGCCTATAAATGTAACTGACCTGTGGATCTGTTACCTCTAGAACACTGTGTAGCAATCTAGAACTGCTTACATAAAATCTGCTGAGGTACACACATACCATGTATACATGGTGTATACATTCATTCTGCCTGTAAACAGAGGTGTGTTGGAACACAGCTCCACTCATGTATTATCTATGGCTACTTTCACATGACAATGACAGAAGTAAAGCACAATGAAAGAGATGGCGCAACCCGCAAAGCCTACTTGGGCACCTCACCCTCTGCCCTGCTATGCTGCACTGTGTGGTTGGCGCAAAAGATGGCGTTAACACTACCCTATGCGCTTTCCTATACAGCATTCAGCTGGCCACACTCAAGCACCAGTCAATGAAGTCCTAACTTCTAATAATTATACGTGTAATCTTAGCAATTGGGAGGCTAAGGCAGGAGGACCACCGTGAGTTGAGGCCACTCTACACTACATAGTGAATTCAAAGCCAGCCTGAGCTACATAGTGAGATCCTATCTCTATCCAAAAAATTATACAGTGAGGTTAAAAGTTTATAATCTGTGGAGCTGCATTATTGGATGGCTAAGGCCACTACTTGGACATGCCTATAAATTATTACGGCTATAGTAAACCAGCATAAAATAGATTTTACAGCCCCTAATCTAGCAACTATCTAGTCTAGTTTGGTCTAAGCACTAAGCAGCGTGATGTCTTCAAAGATCTGAGATCACAATAACACAACAGGACACATATCACTTCAACGTCTGTAATACTGAAAAACTAGAAACGGGCTGGAGAGATAGCTCAGTGGCAGAGTGCTTGCCGAGAAAGCACAGGGTCCTGAGTTTGATTCCTGATTAAAAAACAACCTGAAAAACTAGAAATAGCCTGTCCATGATCAGAGAATGAATAATGATCTGATAAAATACTCCAAAGCTAGTAAAATATTTGTAGTTGTGATGACATATTACATAGCGAGGAAGATACACACACACAAAATCATCACATATTGCTAAGTACAGTGCATACTAAGTGAATGTCACGATACAGAGGCAAAATATTAAGTGGTAAGATTATCAGCAATTTAATTTTTTTTCCTATCGGATAACCTATCTTTTTCTTTTCTTTTAGAACGAAATAGATACATTTCTTCGGGACTACCTGATACAGAGGTAGTGTAGTATGATGGACGGATAGTATGAATGACAAATAATATAAGCATATTTTATTTGAAATAAAAAAATGCTAACATGAAGTCCTTTAATAGAATCTAGGGCTTTTTTCATTTTATCTAATTCCAATAACTGAATATAAAGACTATATTACTTAATAGTACAATAATGAAATAATTTTTCTTGCAAGAGTTTACACTGGATCAGTGCTTCTGTTTACACCAACACTCATACCAATCCCTAGGGCAGAGGTGGAAGAGGGCTCAGCAGGCACCAGAGGTAATGTCTGAGCTTCTTTTCTTCCTCAATAACTCCACTGTGTGGAGTGCAGATAGTTCAGAGATCATGTGACCTCCGAGCCTAATGCCCCTCCCTAATGCAACTCAGTCTCCTTAGCACTCAAGCAACAAGGTCATGATCGCAATGGTTAGTAACAAACATAAAATGAGAATATTTTATTATCATCGCTGTAGAATTTTCCTAGACCAACATCCAGTATGACAGAAAAGGTTAAGGCATTAAATCCATCACAGCTCCTTCTCTTCTGTCACTCTGCCCGGTGTTAAAGTGAGCTGTTTCACCTAAGTAAATTCTCTTAGTAAAACCAGCTATAGTTGATTGTGGCTGAGAACACTCAGCACCATTATGCCTGTTGCCCTGCACTAGCAG
The DNA here is from genome assembly GCA_004027915.1 of Capromys pilorides. Taxonomy (NCBI): domain Eukaryota; kingdom Metazoa; phylum Chordata; class Mammalia; order Rodentia; family Capromyidae; genus Capromys; species Capromys pilorides. Next base: position 15,922 of record PVKN010012966.1, read on the forward strand.
GAGCTGGGGACTGAACCAAAGATCTTGTGAACTCTGGGCAAGCATCACCACTGAGCTACATCCTCAGCCCTCTCATTTTTTAAAATAAATTCTAAGCCACAGTTTCTCATTTATAACTATGTTCAGGTGTTAAAAGATGGAAAAACAATGGTAGGTTCTCCTGAAGGACTTCTTGGTAGGTTAGTTTTTATCTAGTACAAGATACACATTATGTTAGGTTAATAAATGTTTCCAGCATACTCATGATTTGTGTATGTGACATATTGCAGGAGCAAATTCTTACATAGTTTGCAGTCTGCTGTACTCAACCATATGTTCTTTAATGAAATCTCAGTTGAAGAGATGGCATGTTAAAACCTGTAGCTGTTAACAGCAGTTAAAAGGAAGCCAAGAAAATAACATTTCATTCTTAACATCCTGGTTTTCCCAATAACTTTCCTCCCAGGCAGCTTGAACCCACTGGTGTTTACAACAATGAAGAGAAATCTTTACTTGTACTTAAAATTGGACTCATACCTCTTTTCTGGTTGAACTTCAGGCTTTGCCCTTTTAGTACGCTGAGTTGACTCTGTGGCGGTGGTCACTGCCGCTGCTGCACCCAACTGGCACCTCCCTGGCTGATGGGTCCTCAAGCTGCCATGCACCACTGTGACAAAATTAAAGTGCCAGCATGAAATTTAGCTGGAAAGTAATTTCCTTTGAAGAGGTCCTCAGGGCATAATTCCTGGCTTTAAAATTTAAAGAGATGGGATGGTAGAGGTGATTTTCCCTAGCATTTCTCAGCAGGCAGGTAAAGGTACTTAAGGCCTTTCCAATGGGATGGGGTACTGATGGCTTCTGAGAGCCTGCAGGGAGGCTTTTGCAAAGCCACACACATATGCTTCGCTTCCCCTCCCTGCACTGGCTGCAGATTTTGAGGTGATTCCTCACAAGACTGCTGCACATTTTGAATGTTACTGTCAGTAGAACAGTGCTCAGAGGAAAGGCCAGGGGCCCAGAGAAAAGGTGAAGAGCCGCTGGTGGAGGGAAGGGAAACTGCACCACTCTCCAATGAGCTACAGATTTCACTTCTGACATTAAATCTTATCTAGTAAAACAGTGTGGGAAGCCCAGTATTAACCTTGGACCCTAGAAGGAGAAAGGACCCTTTAAGGGTCTGCTTAGCCCCTCCTCCTCACTGCACCCTGCCTGCATGAAGCATGCAGTCTGCACAAGGAAGATGTGCCTCTCCCAGAGTCCACACCCATCAAGCTGAATCACCCAGCCTCCAGGATCTGAGAACTCCCTGTAGCCCAAGTTTTTGTTGATCCAACCCCCTAAAAACAGGTCAGGCCTCGCTCACTTGACAGGTTCTGTAGAGGACCACCTGAGTGACTCTGCTTGAAAGAAGAGCAACTGTCTCCATTGTGGCTGTGCCTGACCCTGTTTCTATGTATGGATATGTACAGAGCTGGTTAGGATTTTTCCTTGTCCCTTCAACTGGCTGTAAGCAACGCATATTGGTCTAGCCCAGGTGCTGGTGGGAGTCTTTGAAGATGGCACAGTTTCCCTGATAACCCACACCTGCTGCTCAAATATGAACCAGGTTGAGACAAGACAAAAAGCCAATGCTCTATGCTGTTTTCTGGGATCCAGCCTTGATATAGAGGCTATGACTTCCTGGGGCTTGAAAGATTACACATCAGAGGTGAAGCACGGGATCCCCAAAACATTAGATACTATGTCAGTAGTATAATGTAAATTACTTTTTTTGCATATCCTTCTCTCTGCATATGACAGAGGTAAATACAGGTCTCCTACCTAGCCCAGCTCACGGACTCACCTACGTCCTGCTGTTCTGTCCCTCATCCTCAAGCCACTCCTCCTTTGTGACTGAATAACACCGGAGTTTGGCCCTGGGTCAAGGCCTTTCTCTGGATAGCCATCATCATTGCTGGACTTAGGACCCCTTGGCTCCCCATAACTATAAATATGCCTTAGCATCTTTATTCTCATCATGGGTTGCACTGGAAGTGAGAGATTGGAATTAACTTGATGGGATTCCAATAATTTATCATGGGATTACAAATACAAACTTCCTCTACTGACACGAGGACCAGAAAGGGTTCCCTTTCAGTAGTAGCATGAAGACTGTTAGTCTTAAAAATATAGTAAGAGGGACCAGGAAGATAGCTCAGTGGAATAAGTGCTTGCTTGGAAAGCGCAAGGTCCTGAGATCAATTCCTGGCATCGTAAAAAAACAAAACAGTAAGAGTAAACTGAAGGGCCAGCCAGGTAGCTCAGACTAAAAGCACCTCCTTAGGCAGAGCGCAGTTGCCAGAGTTCGCCCATAGGGCGTAATGAGACTACCATGGAGACTGGGCGAGGTGGTGTGCGCCTATAATCCCAGCACATGGGAGGCTGAAAACAGGAGAATCACCACAAGTCTGATCTAGTAGTGAGACCCTGTAGCAAATACATAAAAAAAAAAAGAGTAAGCTGGGAATGGTGGCTCATGCCTATAATCCCAGCACTTGGGAGGCTAAGGCAGGAGAATCAGTGTGAGTTCGAGACCAGCCTGGGCTACAAAAATGAGCTTAAGGCCAGCCTGAACTGCACAGCGAGACCTTGTCTCAAAAAAAAAAAAAAAACACACACACACACACAACAACAACAATAACAAAAAAGAGTAATCTGAAACCATATAGTAGGTATTAAAGAGGGCATTGTGAGACCACGGTTGCTACCTTGTCCCATGTGGTACTTGACAGCTGTCCCCACTGGCACTTCAGCACAGTAGGTTAGAAATAGCTTGTGATAGGTCTTAGATTCCTCTTAGGCAACAGTACTGAGGAAGAATTTAGGCTGCAAACCACTATGAATTTAGCAATCACTTAACTAGCAATGTGAACTGTGGCCCAATTACAATCTTTCTGAACCTAAATTTCTCCAACAACAAAATGATGGCACCTTGATACTGGAACTCTTATAAGGATTAAAGCAGATGAGATCAGTAAAATACTCTGCAGTGTCTGCCACATAATTAGTGCTAGCACTGGTTTCACTGGTAAGTTTCTAGATAGTAGGACCTATAACTGCTCTGGTTGTTAAAGAATCACCCAACATGTGTACAACATACAGGAAGTGGTTTTTCTAGGCCCCTTAGATTTCCATCTATCCAAATAGTTCCTACTCCCAACAGAGGCAGTTATGTAAATTTGTGCTAAGTCATCCTTACTATCTCATGGGGAGTGCAAAGACTGACAAAAAGAAATACAATTACAGGTCAGTAAGACAGCTCAACAGCCTAAAACACCTGCTTAGGCCAGCTTAGGCAAGCACAGGGACTGTGAGGTAAGATCTAGAGATCTTACCTAGATCACCACATGCACGCCAGCCCTACCCCCAGGGTGGGCTGAACCAGCCACAAAATAAAATAAAATAAAATCCACCAATAAAAAAAGTGTCCAATCTGCAAAAATTAAATAAATAAAAGAACTGCAATTGCATTCAACACAAATCTCATTTTATATATATTTAATTGTAAACTATAAAGTAAGATTTAACCAGATTCTTAATCATGCTGCAATGTCTGTAATTCTCTATATAAATCAGATTATTAGATTCCATAGGGTATAAGAATAGAACTTTGGTCTTCCATAATTTGACTGCTGGTCATAAATAAGATTACATCCCACAAACCTAAAAGAAGAAGAGGAAGTTGAGTGGGACAACATTTTCCAACTAGTGAGAATTTATGAGTTTGAGAAGAAGTACCTTCTCAATTTGTTTAACATACACTGAACATGACTACCATGTCCTTAAAAATTCTCTATGGCCAATAAAATCCTCAGCTAGACCATGATGCTGTTAATAGGGGATCCTTTCTACATGGGACTTGTTAATACATTTATCCTTCAAGGATCTCTCTAGAACACCCGCCTCCACTAATGAGCCAAAGTTTCTAGCAAAGAGTGTTTGTTATCAAACTATCAGTTTGTCTAGCTAAAAGATTTTAAAGTAACCACTCAAAGGACAAACTGAGACACCTTAATGAACTAAGTCACAGTTAAAGAGAAGTTCAAGGCACAGGCAGCACTACATAGTGCATAATGTGTTTTGGGCCCAGAGAGATCTAATCAGAAATGCAACATAGGATGATCAAGCTGTGTGGCTACATTGAGCAACTTGCAAGCCTCACTTTTCCCATCTGTGAAACAGTGATAAGGCCAGCCTTATGGGCTGTGGCGAAGACTGGGGCATAGGGAGGGGAGAGTCTACGCCTGGCTCCAGTAACAGTGACTGACATACTATATGTGGTTAGGTAGACAAATCAATACTATTCAATTAGTAAAGACTTAACCACTTACACACTAAGACCCTGCACTGCCACTCTC
>PVKN010012967.1:0-20303 GCA_004027915.1 Capromys pilorides
CCCTCTCAGGTCACAGCGATTTCGGTTCTTCCAACTGCTCAGGCCAAGAGGTTTGGACACTCCATCTGTCCCATCAGCAAACTCTGCTGATTTGCCCCGAAGTATGTCAAGTGTCTGACGGCTTCCCACATCTCCGCTGCCTCTCCAGTTCCGGTGGCTGCCCCCACTCACGGACAGCGAGCCTCTGCCATGTTGTCTCACCTCCACATGGTGGCCGTGAGTCCCACCCTCTCACTCCAGACCCACGGAGATTCCCACCATGCAGCATCAATGGTGAAATCCCTCTCAGGGCCTACAGCACCCACCACCCACACACTTTCAAACTATCTGACCTCACTGCCACCACCTCAATGCCACCTCTGCCCTGGCCACTCTGACCCAGAGCGTAGGCCTGCTCTGGCTCTGCTTCCCCTGTTGGGGACACTCTCTCTCTCTCTCTCTCTCTCTCTCCCTCCCTCCCTCCCTCCAGACCCCTGCAAGGCCCACTCTGGTGGTCCCACAAGTGTCCCCTCAAGTATCTACTTCTCAGGGGACACTCCCTTACCACCCTCTCCCAGCATCCCCTTTCCCTACTGAGCACTTACAGTTTGGTCCTCCTCCCCCTCTGGGGGCGGGGCAAGCTCCCAGATGGAGGGGTCTGCAGGGGTCTCCAGGCTTCTGTTCATGGCTGACTCCACAGCCTCCAGCAGTGCCAGCCCCTCCCCACAAGTGCTCAGTGAATGAATGAGAGGCCCCTTTCCATGCCATGGGTCACACAGTTGTCCCGCTCATAGTTAACAAAACAGGTCCAGAGAAGGTGGTCAACCTGCCTAAAGGCCTCACAGCTGAAAACAGTGGCACTGGATTTGAACCCAGAGCCCTTTCTCAGAGCAGAAAGGCAGTCAGTGGGGACCAGCCAGGTCGTGTGTGGGAGCTGGCACAGAACCATGCTGTCCTGAGGAAACAAAATACTGCACAACTTGGTTTTCTGCTTTAACTGCACAGTGGTGATTTACTGCAGGCCGTATATTTTTTTCCGGGCTGACACTTCCCTCCATGTATTTCTTTTATCTATCACCACACTTGACAGGTAAGCTGCTGATATTTACTGTTACTGTATGTACTAATATTTCCAACATATATCAACACCCACTCTAAGGCCACCACCACGTCATGGGCACATAAAGCTATGCCCAAGTACGGTCAGCCTTCTCCCGATGTGACCCCAGTCTACACCCCAGAATGTTGGAGACTGGGGGAGGGAGACACACCTCGCCTCCGCCACGCCTGCTAAACGCGCACAATCACACATGCACACCCCGGCCCACCAGGGTTGCTCCACAATGACCTGCTTTTTATTTGGGTTTTTACTATAACATTTTAATATGATATAATGTTTATATACTCTCATTTGGAGAAGAACACCACTAGGAAAGCCTCAAAACCACCCAGCTTTTTAACTTAACAGATGAGGAAATTGGGGCCCAGAAAGAGGTAGTGACTTGCCCGGGATCACACAGCTCAGTTAGTGGGAGAGGTTAGAAACCTACTCTTGAGTTGGGAGGAACACAAAGTAGAGTCCCATCTGGGCAACTCAGTGAAACCTATCTCAAAATAAAAAGGGCTGGGAATGTAGTTCAGTGGCAGAGCGCCTATGGGTCCAATTCCCAATACCAGAGCAGGAGAAAGGGAGACAGAGAGAGAGAGAGAGAGAGAGAGAGAGAGAGAGACAGACACAGAGAGAGACAGAGACACAGAGACACAGAGACACAGAGACAGAGACACAGAGAGAAACAGAGACAAAGAGAGAAACAGAGACACAGAGACAGACAGAAGACAGAGACAGAGACGCAGAGACACAAAGAGACAGAGACACAGAGAGAGACAGAGACAGACAGAGAGAGGTGGAGGTAGGGAAAGATACTCCTTTCCTGGGCCGCATATCCCTTCCATTCCTGCTGGGAGCAGATTTGGGACACACAGGACCTAAGCCCCTCTATGAGTCCAGTCTACTCTCCTGCACTTTGGCAAACATACATCAAGCATGTAATAGGCACCAGGTAACTTCATGTGAACTGTCCCAGCCCAGCCACATGGCAGCCCTTGTTAGTAGGGATCATCACTCCCCTTTCACAGACAGGGACACGCCTGAAGCAGGCATCTGCCTGGCCCAAGCTGCCCCCTCCTATCCCCCTGCACCTAAGCTGCCCTCCTTCCTCCAGGTCACTCGGCCTCTGCCAAGATGTTGGCTCAGCTGTCACCAAAATACCCTGGGCAGAAGGCCCACTTGTGTGTTTGCTTTAAGGCAGAAAAGTCACACTGACTCCTAATTCTGGGTCCAGAGCCCCCACTGAAAGCCCGTGGGCAGCGCTGTGCAATGTGCAGGTGCATGCTCGGAGGAATCCTGGGGACCGGCGGCCTTAGCCGCCCTGAGCATCTGCAGGTCCTTGCTCATTCTGAGTCCCAAAGCCCCGGAAACCTAGGGCCTCACTCCGTAGGGTGGCATGGCAGGCACTTCCGGCTGTGGAAAGGACATTTGGGGGACAGAAACCCCATCTAGTCCTCCAGCCTCACTGCTGTGCTCACCTACGACACTGGTCTGTGGCTCCTTTCCAAAGTGGTCTCCCAAGGACGTGGTCTGGTAAGTTCCCCAGAGTCCAAAGTAACAAATCAGATGCTGGCACTAACAGGCCCCCAGTGCAGCCCTGGCCGGAAAATCAGCTGAAGATAAAGCTGAGCCAGATCACAGGCTCTTGAGTGCTGAGCTTGGAAGTTTCAGCAGCGTGACCCAAGACGGGCCTGGCAGGAAGGGACATCTGCTGGGGGAGGAGGGACACACAGGGAAGAGGCCATCAGCCTACAAAGGCAGGGAAAGGGGCCATCAAGACAGAGGCAGAGGGCTGGGCGTGGTGGCACATGCCTGTAATTCCAGCACTTGGGAGGCTGAATCAGGAGAATCGGTGTGAGTTCGAGACCAGCCTGGGCTACAAAAGTGAGATTAAGGCCAGCCTGAACTGCAGAGCGAGACCTTGTCTCAAAAAGACAAAAAAAAAAAAAAAAAAGACAGAGGCGAAAGGGATGGACAGGGAGAGCTTTAGGAAGATTGATCTCCGTGACCTGGCACCTAGACAGCCAGAAGTGGGGATGAGTCTGGGCAGTGAGGAGGAGGAGCCTTGAGGCCGCTGAGTACTTTGCCTGGGCTAAAAGAGCACTGCTCCCACCTTCCACTCCCAAGTCACCACAATCCCACCCTGCTCAGGGACCTGATCTCCACAGTGCTAATGCCCTCTCATGCCCAGGCTAATCTGCAACCACAGACGCAAAGCAATTTCCTCGGTGCCAGGAAAGTCCCTGAGAGGTGCTTTCCACAGACGTCAGGCTGGGAAGGGCGGCCCTGCGCACAGCTGAAGCAGGAGAGCTCGGGCCAGGCAGGCCAGGCCAGGCGACAGATAATCCTGGGCTCATCACCGCCTGATATATGGCTCTGGTCCCCAGGGGGAACTGCTGGGCTAAGTAATTGCTTCTGCCTTGATTACAGGCTGTCACAAATGACTGTGGGCCTGGTCCCACCAGTATGTTTGGATCTTACAAATGTCCACATGCACAGCCACTATCTGGACCATCTGATCGTTACCTTAAAAGGTTTAATTTGCTTAGTGAGGGAATTAGACTGTAAACTATTCAGAAATTATGGAAAGCCACATGTCAAAGAGACCTTCCCCCTGTGGGTTCCTTAGCATATTTTGCTAGAGCAGCGTGCGTGCGTGCGTGCGTGTGTGTGTGTGTGTGTGTGTGTGTGTGTGTGTGTGTGTGGTCTAGCAGGTATGCAGTTAACAGAAATAAAAAATGGCTCAGCAAAAGTCTGGCCCCAGACTGGACACACAGCCAATAACCCACTACAGAACGGCAGCAGGCTCTGCAGGAGGGACAGGACACAGGACAGCAGAAGGGACAGGCTGGCCCCTCCTGCATTATCCTGGACCCTGCCATGCGATGTGAAAGCCAAGCGAGGGGGTTATGAAGCTCTGGGCCACACCAGGAGGGACAGCATCCTTTGAGAAAAACTCGACGCAGAAAAACAGCTCTCTAACCAGGCCCCACATCAGAAGGCAGACATTCAGTCCAATCACCTGAACTACCACCCTCGATGGACTGACCGGGGCCTCAGCATACAGCCCTGCCCGAGGCCTTTCTCAGCCTCGGACCCCACGACACCCATCTCTCCTCTCTTCCCTACCTCCAAGTTCTATTGCAACTCATAAGAAGAACTACCAATAAACAGTGATAGCTGCTAAGCTATCTTCCTCGACCCTCAGAGCGACTCCAAATTCTGAGACAGATTTTAGAGATGGAAAAGTAAGATGCAATGGTATGATGCCCCATGCTCACAATGAGTGTAGATTCAGACCCCACACCCCACTTGTATGAAGCCCACCCCAGAGAGGGCCAGCCTGCCTAACCCGAGTGAACCACACCCTGCAGGCCTCTGCCATGGCCCACAGGAGGAAGAAAGGCCCTGGGCGCAAGAGGGCTTGGGGTGAGGTCAACAGTGAAGACCGGTGCACAGCCAGCAAAACCACCTGCAGTGGCCAAGCAGCGGCTGCGCTGAAACACGCTGTTCTGGACTGCAGGGATAAATCACGGCTGCTCCAAGGACGCTGCCTACCTGCCCTTGGCTGACAGCGCCAGATTGACTGCTGGGGGAGGGGCTGGCTAGCCGGCAGGGAATGGCCGCCCCAGCCCTCACGAGCAGCCCACAGCTCCTCACACCTCCACCTCCATCTTGCCAGGGACCCCAGCTGGCACTCAGGGCATGGCAAGGGCCTCCAGGAAGCATGCCATTTCCAGCAGGAGGCTCCTGGGGCACCGAGCGTGCCCCAGACCACTGAGATTCTGTCCATGTCCCCCCACTTCTAGGCTATTGTTAAGTACAGAACTCTGGTGGCCTAGGGCACAGATGGAAGCGCCCCAAAGCCTGGAATGTCCTTGAAGTCTTGACCTTTACATAAAGCCTGTATAAACCACATCCCCTTTCTGACTCTATAATGACATTTGTTTCTGTATTATAGTAATCAGTGGTTTAGTTCCCAAATTTTCATATAAATCAACATGGCTCGCCTATCCTGTGGCATACAGGCCCTGCCACACTGCCACAGGCCCAGCTCACTCTGCTAGGCCACCCCAGCTCAATCTGAGGAGTTACTATGTCACGTGTCACTTCCACAAGGAATCTGCCCTGAGAGGCCAGGGGTGGGCCAGCCAGAGGGACTCGCTGACAGCCTCTTCCTCCAGGGCACCCTCATGGGGCCGTAAAGCAAAACGGACCCATCGCAGGCATCTCACGCTACTGTCTTCCCAGCTCGTGGGCTGGTGTGTGGTTCCCTTCACAGAGGGAAGGCCTGATGAGCGCCAATCAAAGACAGAATAGGAATTCAAGCAGCTCCACTTGGGTTCATCAAGTCACTCTGCTAATAACTCCATTTTGCCAAAATGTTCCCGTGTGCCAGGTCTCCTCCAGGAGAACTAACATTAGAATTAGAAAAAGAATTCCTGTTTTTCTTGAAGAGGACACTGAATCTCAGAAATGCTAAGAAACCAGCCTAAGGAAGGACGCCCAGCTGACCACTGACAGAGAGCCAGGACTTGAACCCAGCTCTAGAGCATGAACCTGTCTGTACTGAATGGGATAGGGAGTTAGGAAGCTTCCATGTTCCTCATGGGACCTAGCTCATGATGAAGAGGAGACCCTGAACCCTGCTCCCCAACTCCTACTCTCCGGAGGTCCCACACCCTTTGCTAGGAGGAATGGGACCCATGATATGCTGGAAACTCGAGCATCTGTTGGCCCCTCAGTTCGAGATTCAAATTGTAATAGGCCTTGGAACATCTCCTGTGTGAAGGATGGGCTCTCCTGATGCCCCCAATAGACTCAGAACAGAGCAGCCTTGTCATATTGTATTAGTTTACACCCTATCTCTCTCTCTTTCTGTATCTCAGAATTTTACTTTGTTTGGATAAAGGAAGCCAAGAACACAGCAAGCAAAACCAACAAAGAGCAGCAAAACCCAGTCAATTGCTGAGCAAGGCAAAATTCCACAGGCCTGAAAGACAAACTATAGCAACCGCAGAGTACAACCACCAAACATTACTTCTTTCTTTTGGGGGGTTCATACCAACACCGCCCTCTGCTGTGTGTCCTCGGTATTACCACAGCTCCATGTCTGTAGGTGAAGTCCTCTCTTCTGGCTTCCCCAACCTCTCCCAACCTGAAGTGTTGCACATCTCCAGGGAGCGCTCATCACATCACCATCCTGATGTGTAAAACCTCACAGAGAACACAAATGGAGGAGGTGGGGGTGGGGGGGTGAAGCAGTGCACCTGCCCCACACCATGGATCACGTTGGTCCAGGGACTGAAGCATAGCGCTGACAGGGAGGCCAGGGAGTACTCCTCTGCCTTTTTTTTTTTTTTTTAATTTTATTTATTTATTTGTTTGCTTGTTGTGTTTGTTTGTTTCTTTATTTATTCATTTTGTGGCTGGCTCAGCCTGCCCTGGTGGTGGCGCTGGCGCAGCACGTGGTGCCGGGGATCGAACTGCAGTCCCCGCAGTTGCCTGAGCCCTCCTAAGCAGGCCCTTTAGACCACTGAACCATCTCGCCGGCTCCCTTCTCTGCCTTTAAACAGAGCTACATGACAGCTGCTGGGGAAACAGTTATTTTCTTTTTTCTACTTCTTTCAAGGAGAATGAAGAAAGGATTCTCCCTGGCTCTGACCTGCGTCTTCCAAACCCCACAGCTGAGAGCATTTTGAGGTCTGATGGGCAAACTCAAGTGCGTGGCACCTGGCTTCTCAGTCTCTTTCTGTCTCTGTCTCTCTGTCTGTCTCTGTCTCTGTCTCTCTCTGTCTCTCTCTCTCCCTCCCTCCCTCCCTCCCTCTCAGCTGCAGCTCAGTGTGAGGTGTTCCCAGCTTTGCCTGCCCTCCTGCTTGCCCCATTCTCCCTGTAACCCCTGCACATGTGCTGTCTGAAAGCAGGTGCCAGGTGATATTCAATTAACTATGAGGAAGACCCAGCTGCTCCTGGACTCCAAGCGGGCAGCAGGCCTAAAATTCCCAGGGATGGGCGGTGAACCCACATCCACCCTGGACAACTCACTCCCTCACAGCCCTTACCTAGGTCAGGATGCAGCTGCAACTCCTATACCAACCAGCCAAAGTCCAAAGAGTTGGGTGGGGGTTGTAAAGCCAAAAAAGTCCTCCCGGGGGACCTTGGGCATCTTCATCTCTGCTTGTTTCTCCATTGGGAGGTGACAGAATTGTCGCCGGCTTCTGACCCTGGTCCTTCCACAGAGCAGCTCATTGCAGAGCCAAAGGATTCAGCACCACAGCTGCGGCCAGCTCCCTGTCCAACAACTGTTGACTTGGTTATGAAGTGAGGGACCAGCAAGAAGAAGGAGGAGGGGTAGGGAGATAGCTCAGTGGAATAAATGCCGGTCTGGCAAGCACAAGGTCCTGAATTCAATCCCTGGTACCACCAAAAAACAAAAAAAAGAGCAAGGTCTTAATTCTTGAGACTAGGCATAGTGGCGTGTGCCTATAATCCCAGCTCTTGGGAGGCTGTAAACAGGTGGATCACTATGAGTCTGAGTCTGATCTAGTAGTGAGACTCTGAACACCCTGTAGGTCCTTCAAAAAAAAAAAAAAAAAAGAACAAGGAGGAAACTTGGGGCTACCTAATGGGCTGTGCACTTCCTGGACAACCTAAAGACCCCCAGCTTGCAAGATACAGAGAAAAAACTGGTCACCAAAGCCCTTGTAAGTCTATTACATGGGAGGCTGGGGAGAGCGCCATGGCACAAGTGCCTGCCTGGCAAGTGCAAGGTCGTGAGTTTGAACCCCAGTCCCACAAAAAAAAAAAAAAAAAAATTCTATTACATAATTTTACTCCACATTGAAATTTGGTGACGGACTACAGGCAAGGGCCATTGCTTCCAGCCAGCAAGGAAGATGACACAGTGAGGTGAAAGAGCAACAGGAGCTCAGACTGAGTCACCCGTGAGAGAACAGAGAGGAGGTGATGCCTCCACTGGGCTCGCGCTGCCCAGAAGCCAGGCTCTGAGTACCACGGAAGGGTGGGCAGCCCTAGGGGGGGTAGCGTCAGTCCCCAGAGGGGGAAATAATCAGGGCCAATGTTTGCAAAAGGCTCTGGGGAAGGGGCACAGGTACGGTTTGAGTCTAGACACCCCTCAAAGTCTCATGTGGCCAGAGGACTTTTTCAGAGGTGGCTGGATCTAGAGCTTGCAATGCTGGGATGAAGGGCACGTGACTAGTGAGTCAGTGGAGTCCAGTTCCATCTCGGTTACTTTTCTCGTTGCTGACGCAGGCACCAAGGGAAGCAGTGATCACCATGGAAGGCTGGGAGGAAGCATGGGGTAGGAGGCTGTGGTGGCGCCAAACAACCGGAAGCCTCTACAGGCCAGGGCACCCCGAGGAGGGAGCTGGCATCAGGGCCTGAGCTGTGAGGAGTGAAGGCATGTGGGCCACCAGGAGGAGAGCGAGGGCCAGCAGGAGGCTGCTGCTGAGCAAGGCCTGGAAGGGTCATGGCGTGCGGAGGCCCAGGAGGCAGGCGTCAGGCACCAGCCTGTGGGAGGACCTCAGTGTCATTTCTGGTCCCACTACTATTTCCAGCCTATGGGGTTCCCTTCCCTGCCCACACTCCAGGCCCCTCCTGGGTCTAGAGAGGCCCTCCTTCTTCTCCCTCACCCAACCCTATCCCTTCCTAAAACCAGAGCCAGCAGCAGGGTCCAGAAGCCAGGCAGAGCCCAGAGCTCATACTGAGGGCTCCAAGACACCTTCTGGTGGGGACACCCGGCTGGCCTCTCCCTGCACCTCACGGGCTGTCCTGTCCTCCCACCCTAGACCAGCCAGATCCCTGTGGGCACAGACAACTGATCCAGTGACATCTCCATACCTACTTAACCTCTGTCCCTAAATGGGCAAGAAAATGCGGCTTCTTCCCTCCCTGCTGGAGCTTACCTCAGCTCTGCGAAGGCACAGGGACACTGGAGGACGGGGCCCTTACAACAGAAGCAGTGGTTCTGCTGGCTGCTTAGGTACACAGTTATGGCCAAGCGGCATTCACCCCGTGCAGGCCACAGGAAGAGGCACCACAGTGCTCAGCAGTGGGGTGCACAGTAAGCCAAGGGGAGCACTCCTCATCCCTTGGGAAGAGGTACGCCTGGCAGGAAGGTGCAAATGCCAAGCAGAGAGAGTGGGGGGTGGAGAAAGCCAAAAGGGAAGCCTGAGGAGAGGGCAGCACACAACAAGCCGTGAGGAAGAGCCAAGGCCCGGCCCATTCTTGAGCCCGGCTGGACTAGCTGGGGTGCCCATGTTAGCCGCCGCCTGCCCTCCCCTGGAGCACACACGAGACCCAAGTGCACCCCACACACACAAGTCCGCACATGCATGTGCATGCACGAGGGGAGCAGTGTGTGTAACTGACCAAAATGTGACGATGACGATGTGCACAACCTTCTGAGCAGAGCTAGGGGATGGCCTCCATGGTCACCACAGAGGAACTACAGCAAGCTCTTCAGCTCACAGCCCTCGGAGGAAGTTCGAGAACCCTAAGACACTGATCTCCCATGTTCCCGGCTGCTAATCTCTTGGGAAGACCGAGAGAAACTTTGTAGCTTGACCCTAGCTTCACACAGGTCCTCCCAACCCCCAGTGCGCTCCTGTTTAGGGGCACAATGCCACTGACTGGTGACACCTCCCGCAGCCGGGCTTTGCTGTGGCCGCTGCTCTGTGCTGGCTAAGGCACTGACTGGCCTCCATACCAGGCCCTCGGAGAGAAGCCCAGAAAAGAAATTCCAGGAGGTGCCCTGCCCCTGACCCCAAAGCCCAGGATCATCTTAGCAGATACCACTTGGGTGACAGATACTTCCCTAAGAACATCATACAAGCTGAACCAGTCCGAGCTCATTACAACCTGTGAAGTAAGGACTAGCAGTAGTAGGTCCATTTTAGGGATACACAAACTGAAGCACAGAAAAGTTAAGTAATTACGCAAGCATACACAGCCAAAAAGTGAGTTCAAATCCAGGCAGGATCTGGGCTCTCAGTCGTCACACAAAAAGCCTCTATCAGGAGCAACACTGCCAAGCTTCTGGGGCCCTCCAAGCAGCCTAGAAAACAGCCCCAGAGGCTCTCTGGGAGTAAGGCATGAACTCAAAGCACCATAGTGAAAGTCTCTGGCATGACACGGTCAAGGGCCCGCAGACCCCAACTCACCAAGCAGAAAGAGCAACTCTCGAAGAAGCTTGTCTGGAAGCTGTCCTGGTCCTCGCCCTCTGCCTCTTTCCACCCCGTGTCCCCTGCACAGCTCCCAAAGGGACCTCAGAGCATCCTCTCACCACCAGGGCTCACCCGCCCCACCCAGAGGAGCCCGGGCCGTGCCACTCACTTGAAGAAGTCCTCTTTGCAGTAAACGCTCCCAGCCCTGGAGAAGCACCTGTCGGCCAGCTGCATCTGGCAGTCTGCACACTTGAGGCAGGAGCTGTGCCAGTGTCTGTCCAGGACCTTCAGGATGAACTTGTCCAGGATATGCTGGTTGCAGCCAGCGCACTGGGGGATCTCTGTGGGGAGAGGAGAGAGGCGGCGTGAGTCCTTCCACAGCCTGCTAGCCAGACCCGGCTGGGGACTACCTTCCCACCACGCCTGCGCCTGCAGTAGGAACGAGCATGACCCAAACCCCCAGGGCTGCTGCATTTTCAGGCCTGGGTGGAAATTGTGCTAAAAACACCAGCCCCAGGGGCCGGCGAGATGGTTCAGTGGTCTAAAGCGCCTGCTTAGGAGGGCTCAGGCAACTGCGGGGACTGCAGTTCGATCCCCGGCACCACAGGCTGCGCCAGCGCCACCACCAGGGCAGGCTGAGCCAGCCACAAAATGAATAAATAAAGAAACAAAACAAACACAACAAGCAAACAAATAAATAAATAAATAAATAAAATTAAAAAAAAAAAACAAAAAAAAAAACACCAGCCCCAGAGTAAACCCTGCCTAGCCACAGATGAAAGCCATCTGGCCTGAAAAGTGAATGATTTAGGGTACTGACCCAGGTCCAGGAGAAGAAAATCTTATTTCCTTGAATTTCAACAGATAGAACAGACTGGCTCCATCAGTAATCCTCTCTGAGCTGGGTGTGGGGGTGCACATCTGTAATCCCAGCACTGAGGAGGCTGAGGCAGGAGGATCGCTCAGAGTTCAAGGCCAGCCTGGGCTACATAGTGAGTTCAAGGACAGCCTGAACCACATAATGAGACTCTGCCTCAAAAATAAAATAAAGTAAAACAAAACAAACTTTTTTTTTTTATTTTTTTTTTTAAATTTTATTTGTTTGCTTGTTGTGTTTGTTTGTTTCTTTATTTATTTATTTTGTGGCTGGCTCAGCTTGCCCTGGTGGTGGCGCTGGCGCAGCATGTGGTGCCGGGGATCGAACCGCAGTCCCTGCAGTTGCCTGAGCTTTCCTTAGCAGGCGCTTTAGACCACTGAACCATCTCACTGGCCCAACAAACTCTTCTTGATGTTCCTTCCTGGGCCACAGACAAGAAAGCTATATGCTGATATCCCAGATCCCCTTGCAGTTCAGGTTCTGAATGGGATGCTCTTGGGAAGCCCTGCAATCAGAACTGAGTTAAAGGACAGCTGAAGGAAGAGCAGGTTCCTTTTGTACTGCTATAGATCACAGAAGAGGCCATGAAGTTTTGGAGGCTGGGAGTTATTCCTGGAAGCCCCATCTTGACTTGGTTCTGCTGACTTAAAAGTTACCTAACACTGTACATAGTAATGGTTCATTTTCCACTTCAAAGTGAGAGCAGATTCTGTTGTCATTGAATGATCCCACATCTACAGAATGGCCAGGCTTCAAGATTGAGTGAGTTATGTAGCCATTCCTTCTAGCCATTCCTCCCTGTCTCCCACCACCCCCAAAGGAGGGAAAGTAACAAATATAGAGCAGCATCATATAAGTGCCAACACCAGGCCTCCTGCAGTTTCCTCCCAACATAAGACTTACCAGGCCCAAACCCTGAGTTTCTCACCTCTGTCACAAACAGTGTTTGGGAGGCCGAGGCAGGAGGATCTTGAGTTCCAGCTCAGCCTGGACAATGTAGCGACTTAGCAAGACCCAGTCTCAAAGTAAATAAAACAGGGCTGCAGATGTAGCTCAGTGAGAAGACCCGAGACTCGACCCCAGTGCCAGCACCACGATGAAGCACTTTTGCCAACTGCTTGTCTGCATACATCTTTCGCACTAGAAGGGGGTCCTAAGGAGGAGGAGTGACATTTCTTCCTCACCTGGCTTGCAAGGATAGCTCCACAGATACTAATCAGTGGATAACAACTGACCATGCTCTTAATGAGAGGCTTGCTTGAAACAGTTCTTCCTACTCTCGCCATGTCAACAAAAGTACTAAAACCCAAACCTGGGAATCGCACGGTTCTCCCTTTATATCGTGTTTCTGGCTGGCATATCAACCCTAAAACGTCAGCATGACAGAACTACCCTCAAAGCACTAGGGAAACAAACACATCAAAATCTATCAAGAAAAGGTGTCCTCACTTGAATTTAAAACTTATCAAGTTCTGGACCAAACAGCTCAGCAGACTAAAGCACCAGCTTAGGCAGACACAGAGACTAGGGTTCAATCCCTCGTGCGACGTGCCAGCCCCACCCCCAGGGAGCACTGAGATGGTGACTGCGACTAGGTGTGGCAGCACACACCTGTAATCCCAACACTTGAGAGGCTGAAAACAGGAAGATCACTACCAGTCCAATCTATGCAGTGAGACCCTGTAGACCCTGTACTAAACAAGAATTTTAAAAATATTTTTTAAAAACTTATCAAGTTCTGAGGTGCCCAGCAAATGCGAAGCTCATGGTGACCACAAGAATGTCCATTTAAAAAGAGGAAGGGCAGAGGGTGAACCCATGGACTCTGAAGCCAGATGCCTGGGTCTGAGTCCTGGCTCTGCTCTTTCCCTTTGACAAGGCACTGGCTGATTTCTGCCTCAGCTCCTCACTTGTACAAAGATGATGACCCTCGTGCCTCACAGGCACACAGCGAGGAGTAAACGGCATGGCAGATTCTTAGCAGAGTCCAGGGAACAGCAGGCACTTCATAAGGGTGCCAGTGGTTAAGAGACAGGACCATCTGCAGAAATGACTGAAAGGCACTCATGCGCCCAGGCTTTATCCCACTGATCCCTCTTAAGAATGCCCATCCCATGCTTGGTGATGCATGCCTATAATCTCAGAACTCTGGGAAGCTGAGGCAAGAGGACCACAACTTCAAATCCCACCTAAGCAATTCATTGAGACCCGGTCTCAAAATAAAAAAATAAAATAGGCTGGAGATGTAGCTCAGTGAAAGGCCTTAGGTTCAGTCCCTCCAGGAAGGCCAGGGGGGCTCAGAGAGAGGGTTTAAGAGCATATCTGTCTGGCCCCAGCAGCCACAGCCCTGGCTTCTCTGCAGGGACTACTGGGACCAGCCTCCGTGGAGCTGAAGGGGAGATCTGGGTAGAGAGGTGGCACCTGAGCTGCCTGGGAGAGACACTGAGGAGGCTGTAGAGTGGACAACCAGGATCCTGATAAGCCCGGTCTCCAACACGGAAGAGCACAGGCAACTCAGGTCAAGAGTGTCCCAGAGGGAAGGAGGTAAGGGCTCCTGTTGGAACTGGAGCACTACAGGCTGCTGAGCACAAGGCCTGCTTGAGGAAGGAGGAGGCTTGGTTCTGCAAAAGAGCTTAGGAGACACAGCCAGGAGGCCCTCCCAGCTCAAGGGAGTAAGAGATGGACAAAAGGCGCAGTGAGAACAGGGCTGATCATGCACAGGTCACCGGGCAGCACCCACCTAAACACAAAGGGTAGCCATGCCCACCCATGGCTAGCACCACTGGGCACTGCCTGGTGCTCAGTGCCACATCAGGGGCTTCTCTGTGCAACGAAAGGAGGTAGACACCACCCCAGGGTTGGCCAGTTACCCTTTGGTGTACATGCAGACCTGCCCTGGCTGGCCCTCAGAGGCAGTGGCAGAGGCCTGGGCCACCTCCCACAAGTTCCTGGCTCCTGGGTAAACAAGGGCTGCAGTCCTACTCACTGTCGTCTGGCCTTTCTCTGGGGAAGGATGAAGCTCTATTGCTTCTCCCAGCCACAAATGTATGGAGTGAGGGCGAGGATGTGCGCCTATAAAATTTATTTCAAGCAAGGTATCAACTGGGAGACTTAATATGATGATATTCAAGAGAGAATATATTAGGGCTAATGTATGCAGGGAACGGCAGCAGGCAGGGAGTTCCAGGCATATGAGCCAGACACCACCACCCCTAGGAAGAACAGTAAAAGCAGACAAACAAGCTAGGGATGCTTCCCACTGGGTCGGGCAGAGCTGCTGCAAGGAGGGCTCCTCACCAAGCCTGTGGACTAAGCTAAGCCATCCCTTGGGTGTGGCACACATGGACGGGATGCTGAGGAGGGTGAGCTGCTCCCAAGCGAAAAAAAATAAAAGCCTTTCCCACTCTATGCCAGTATCAATTGAGAGACAGAAACCAAGGAAAAGAGAGAATTTTTTGAAGCAAAGGTAATTTAGAAATGGCTTAGAAGATCCACAGTACACAACAATCGTGAAGCTGGGCACCCAGAACCCACCATGAACTCCACCAGGGCTTGCATGGACCCTGGCTCACTGCCTCACTGTGCTCGGTGAGGAAGCATCCTCATCCCTGCTCCACAGATGAGGACACTGGGCCTGGAAGGGCCAGGCAGTGTGTGCTCAGGGCCACACAGGGGGAGAGGTAGGTGTGAACTACAGCCTGCACCGATGCTTCCCTGAGCACCCAGGGGCGTGAGCCACGCACTGCCAGCTGAGCCTTGACAACTTATCGAGGGGAGGTGGAGGCAGACAGTCTCCGAGCTGCTCTGTGTGCTCCCTAACAACTGGGCAAAGGAAATATTTGAGGCCTCAACTTAGTCTTCCTGCACAGAAGATACATGCATCATATGGGACAAACACCAAACCCCAGAGGAGGGCAGTCAGTAGGAAGCCTCCATCCACAAGCCCCCTTCCCCACCTACAAGGTGCGCCCTTATAGATGCATCTGTAGAGCTCAGGCCTATCCCTGCCCTCGGAGGGCAGAGATTAGTAAAACTCAACCCCCACCTCTCAGGCTAAAGCACTTCCAGGTGATTATCAAGAGATGTATACTACCTAGGAATTTTTCCCAACTGTCAGCATGTGCCTTTTTTGTGCTATAAAACACTATCATCGCTATTATTTTAAAATGTAGGGGCCGGCGAGATGGTTCAGTGGTCTAAAGCGCCTGCTTAGGAGGGCTCAGGTGACTGCGGGGACTGCAGTTCGATCCCCGGCACCACATAATGCGCCAGCGCCACCACCAGGGCAGGCTGAGCCAGCCACAAAAAATGAATAAATAAAGAAACAAACAAACACAACAAGCAAACAAATAAATAAATGAATAAAATTTTAAAAAAAATAAAAATAAAATAAAATGTGGAGACCCTGAGCGGAGGTTATATAGATCTCCTATCAAAATGAAATTGTAATCAAAATTTCCAAGGGACAAAATCTCCAAATCCTTAGTAAACCTATTTTATGCCATATTTAGTATCATGAAATCCCACTTTAAAAGCTGGAATTTATGCAGATCCTTGGAGTCACTAAGGACAGAACTTGACATATAAACTCAGTTCCCTATATGAGCAGTCATTTCAGTTAAAATTAAAGTTTTTATTTTAGCTGTACATAAGTGTTTTCTGGTGATGTTCTCAGCTGGCAGACAGTAAACTCAGGCATGAAACAACAACATCCCCAGAACCCCCCAGGAGTCCACAGAGATGCTGAACCGATGGTCCAATATACTCCCAATCAGCAGGGCCTGTCCAGTCTCCTCGGTCCTACAGAGTGACATGGCTCAAGGCACAGACCTAAGCCCACACACATGGAAAGCACCTCCATGTGTGCATATGGACACTCTTGCTCTCCATGCAACCCTCACAAACACACATACACACTTGATATACGGACAAATAAGTCACACACACACATACATACAGATATACTTATACACAGAGAAGAACACAGACGATCAGAAAGATGGACCCTGAGACCCATAAACTCAAACACACAAACCTTACCTGGCTGGACCATGTCAAGGGGAAACTGGGGCAGAGGTAGTCTCAAAGCTGCTCCATGTGCCATGACTAGGACAACCCTGGTCACAAAAGTGCACACACATACCATGTTTATATACACAGAGACATATTCACGCGTATTTATGAATGCTTGAAGAAACATATATATAGCACCTGTGCATATATGGTCACAGGTACAAAGCACACACACACATACATATGCCTTCATAGGCGGGCTGAGGCATTGCTACTCTAGTACAAGCCCATTCCTCTAAAGTCAAGCTCCCTGGATAGAGGAAGCCATCGCTCAGCCTGGGAGCTGTCCAACCCTGAAGCAGTCAGGTGAGTGAATGCCCAGTGAGGGAAACAGAACGCGAGGGGGAAGTAGAGACCATTCTTCAAATATTTGTTGAAAAGGGCTTAAAAATAATGGGTGAATTTAAAAGTTTTCAATTTCATACAGAGTTGGAAACTTCAACGTTTAGGTTGTCCAAATTGTCTAGACTGGAGACAGGCCTTCGCGCAGTCCTTCATGCTACCCTGCGTGTGTTCTTAGGGAGGTCTGCAAACCTCTTCACGCCTTGGTTTTCTTGTGTACAATGTCTGTAGGAGGAGGACGACGTTGCTGGCCTGTCCTTGCTGTGCTGTGCTCACAGCAGCGGTGGACGGAGGACCCCAGGCTCCACAGCGCCACTGTCAAGCTCAATGGTTAGTGCTCTTCTCCATCATCAGGCACTAATTTATACACTAATATGTATGGAAATTACTCCATCCTTTATTACTTCTAAACATATGTCTTCCTCATCCCAACAAAACACTCGAAACTCTCCTCACGCCCTTGATTCTACAACATTCACATGTGCATCCTTGCAAGCAAGTCACGGACGAAGCTCGCATGTGCATTGGACGCTGTCACAGTGGTGCTGCCGAGTGCTCACCACACAGTGTGACAGTGCACGCTTGAGCAGCGCTAGCCGGAGCCCGGGATGTCTGGCAGCAAGAGGAAAGCAGTGGTGCTGGGGAGGGGACTGCTAGGAAGCACAAAGCAGTAACGGTGCAAACGAAAGTGAAGATAACTGGGAGACTGCCCAGTCCCAAGGTAAAAAGACCTCCATGAAAGTAAAAAGTTTATTTATCAAAAAAAACACAAATGTGCATCCTTTTCTAATTCATATCATCCTAGAAGACGAGCAGCAGATAGCATGACACTGCATGGTCTCTTTGGAATAAATAAATCTGGCAGGTTTTTCCTCAGAATGAGGACAAATTTACTAGACCTTGGCATCTTCCCCACATGTGAATGGTGAAAACAAAATCTCTCAGGCCACTACCTGCCTGACACCAGTCACTTCTGTTGTCACATATCCAGGTAAATGTAGACTGGCTTCAAATTACCAGTGGAGGCTTCTAGCATTTTTCTGAACAAACATGTACAGGTCTGAAGGCAAGATGACTATTTCTTACTGGCTACAGGATGGTCACAGACCTTTCACCAGCAGCCACAATCTACCTCTTCATCAGAGAAGCATACACAGCCCACACCCTTGTCCTCACGGCACCTGAGGTACTGCAACAGGGACATACTAGGCTTCTGCAGAGCTGCCCATTTTTAAATCCAAATTCCTCCATTAGAAGTTGCAGAATGCTGGGAAGTAGAAAAGATCAAGAGGCCTGCCATGTACTGTGACCCCGAAGCGCCCACATCTCTCTGCTGATATCTAGTGCTGGGCGTTTTTACTCCCCCATCACGTTTCTTCATTTTCAAGAAACTGTTCTTGAGGAGCCAGGGGCCACCATGAAACACTTCACAGAGTCTGTGTTTATTTCATCGATTTTAATTTTTTCAAAATGGTGTCTTCTGTCCCCTTGGTTGCAGAAGATCAACAAGATGGAGCAGAGAAAATCTGCTAAAGAGCTACAACCAGAACCAACACGCTTACCAATGCTTTCTAAAATACATTTAAGAAAGTCAACATTTCTGGGAAAATGAATCACAATTTCAAGCATCTCCACTGGAACACTGATGCATTTAATATCTTTTTAAATGAAGTTATTTTACAGGGGTAGGAATAATGTTCATTTGACTATGCTCTGAGGCCAAATTAACATTTTGTAAAAATTTGAACTTTGATGTACAACATGAGACCTCAGAATCACTGCTTTTTTAGCTACCTCTGGGACAGAGTTTTGTTCTTTTGGGTGGTTTTATCACTTTTTTCCCCACAATTTCACTTGACAGTCTAATGCTTAAACCACATTTTTCTGGCTGCTTTCAGAAAAGAAACCAGGTCTCCACATCAGCAGACTGCACAATATTGGTGCTCACGGTCCTTACAACATCTGTAAAATGGGCACTGAGTCCTTGGTCTCTGAGTGCCTGAGTCACCAGCACTCTAAACTTTGCCAGGCATTTTCAAATCTGCATGCTCATTTGTTCTTCTCAGACTCCTGTGTGACACTGTCTACACTTGAAGTTTATGAGAATCAGGGGCTTCCTTAACTTTGGGCACACAATAGGGACTGAATTGGGACTAGAACTCTTTCTCCGGGACAGTATCTGGAGTGCACTGAAGATTTCCCTCGGTGCTTATCAAAGCCACCTCTTGCTCCAACTCCACCCTAGGTGACTTTACTCAAGGAGTAAATAGGTTTTGTTTTGAGCTCTTCATCAGCATTCAGCTAATGTATGTTTCCCCAAACACTTAATTTTACTTTTTTTTTCCGATTATTAACTATATGAAGAAGCCAAAATGAGCTTTAAGAAAACACATGCAATTGAAATGTTTTGCCATTTTTTTCTTCCTGAAATTTTTCTTTCCTTTCCAGTAGGTGAGGAGGCTAAAGCAACAGCGGGCGGACTCGCTGCTCCTCCGTCACCCACTGCGAAACAGGAAGCTGGGTTTTAACAGGCAGGTTAGGAAAATACTCAGCGGGAGACTCCCTGGTTTGCAGTGGGAGCAGCCTCCCCCGCCCCCTCGGCCCCCCCACCCACCCACCCACCCACCCACGCGGGATTGAACTCGGGCCCTTGTGCTTGCCAGGCAAGCACTTATTCTACTGAGCTATCTCCCCTGCCCGGGAGCAGCTTTAATTATGAAGCATGACAGCGATCTAGGACCGCGGGACTTACCCAGTCACCGCGCCCCTCCCTACATACACTGCATCTGCCTGGACACACACCTGCGTTCTAAACTATCCCAGGCTAAGCATTAGAAGGGACATACAGTTAGGCTAAAACTAAAGTTCCGTTATGGGGTAAATATTTCAAAAGCAAAATTTCCAATCCAAAGTTGTCATCATCACCACTGACAATAAAATCCTATTTTCTGCACACAGCTCCCCTCTTACATCAAATGGTAATAATCAACACCCTGTACACAGAAAAGCCACAGACAGCTGTACCTGACAAAGCATGGCTACATGTGCAGTGCTGCCCACTCTCCCCCTTCTTTTACTCAAGACAGGTCATTTTTATTCAACAATTGACAGTTTGCTTTTTTTACATTCTGATTTATTCTTAGAGACTACAACATTTTTTAAATGACATTTTCTAAAATGTCTTATAAAATCTCTCCTAAACAATTTTCATAATGTAAGGATATTCTCATAAAAACAATGGGAGCACAAAATTCCAATATTAGTAATACTTTAAAACTCAGAGGGAGAAAGGGAGATATTTCAGTTTGGTCACAGTAGCACTAGACAGAGCAGGGCCAGTCACAAAAATACTGGAAAAATTCAAATTTTAAAAATTGGGTTAGGGCAGGGGAGATATCTCACTGGCATAATTGCATGCCTGGTAAGTGCAAGGTTCTGAGTTCAATCCCCAATACCACAACAAATAAATAAATAAATAAATAAATAAATAAATAAATTGGTTTAGCAGTTGAAGAGAATCATATTCTCTATCATAAATGCTTTAAAACACATCAATCTACAAGCACCTTATCTAATGTCTATGGGTTTTTGTTCTGGTTTGTCTTTTAAAATGACTGACAAAATAAAATAAAGTCTTTCTTCTATCCGAGCTGATCACACTTTCATTTGTCCTTTCCCTTTATTTCCCTTCAAGAATGCTTCCCACACAAGTCGTATTTATTTTACATTGAAACTCTCC